>CP135534.1:5913006-5963445 GCA_032402905.1 Khaya senegalensis | reverse complement strand
ACACACACACACACACACACATATTAAGAAATTTTTGTTTTATGATTTATTTTTTATCGAATTAAGAATTTATTTATTTTTTACAAATTTATTTAATATATATTATGTATTTATTTAATATATTTTTATTATATTATATTATAAAAATAATCAATATTCAAATATATAAATATAAATATTTTGATACATTTCAAGTATATAGTTAAGAACGTACCTATTAGTGTCTATCATGGAGAATTATGAGTTATGTTATTTAATGGTTCAAAAAAAAATCATAATATAAGAATCTGACTCATATATGTTCTAAAAGATATCAAGTATCATGAATTATTGAACATGGTATATGATTGCACTTAAATTAATCCAACAAGATTTAATATTTAATTGAAAATAAATTTCATAGACAGTGAAATAGGATCTGTTATATATGTAGATATCAATGATAATTATAGTGTCTTCAATTTTATGTATAGTATTGTGCTGACAGAGTTTAAACATCTCAGTCTACTCTATGTTACTACGGAGTAAATAGTTGTTAATGATATTAGGGTGACTTGTACTACTTTACAAACTATCGATATAGAAGTTCATATATAACTATTTATTTTTTCTTGAAATAATAATCAATTCGACTATGGTCAACATTATTCATAAGATGATATAAATCCAACAGATTCTATACCAATATATTATGAATGTCCTCTAAGTCATAAAAGATATGTAACGTGTCAAATTAATAAAGATCACGTAGATGATTTTTTCCGAAATCAACCATGTGTGAAAGGTGAAGGTGTTGACATTCTTAACGATACGTTGAGAAGTCCATGTAAAAATTATTATGGTGAAAATAATGATGTAACGACAAATTTGTGTTATAAAACATATCAAAGTAACAGATTTATAAGGATTGGCGAGAACATAGTTGGACTATCAAGTTCTCATTGTATGTCACTTATTCCACTATTATTTTCTCAATCGTATGATGCACGTCTAACTCTACATATAATATTATATATGTTAGATAGCTTTTTAATTCAAAGAAGAGTTATGAGATGCATTAAGTTTGTTGCCGCTAAAAAATTATTTTCAGTTTCAAGTTTCAAAATCAATGACAGATCGATTTGTGATAAAATATATTGTTAACGAATGTAAATGGTGAATTCGGATAATCAATACAGATAGAGAAGATGGATATTAGTCTGTTAAATGATTTAAAATAGATCATACTTATTGAAACAACCAAGTATAGTCAGGTCACCAATAAGTAAGTAGTAAGTTTATTGATGAATTTGTAATAGACAAATTTCAATATCCTAGTAGGATTTATACTCTAAACATCCAAGATAATATATACTGAGAGTTTGAAATACGTGTATTCCATCGTAAGGTATGACTAATCAGAGAAAAAACATTAAAATTAACGTGTAGGGACTCAGCTGAATTGTTTAATTTACTGCAACAGTTTTGTTATATTTAAAGGAAAGAAATTTGAGTACAATAACGCACATAGAAATATATGAGGACAGTAATTTCTTATATTTCTTCATAGTACTTGGAGCATCTTTAAGTGATTTTCATACAATAATTTGTCCCATAATTGCTATTGATGGGACATTCTTAAAGAGTATATATTGAGAGACCATGTTTATTACTACTGCTCTTGATGAAAATGATCAAATTTATCTTATGACATTTGGAGTGAGAGACTCTGAAAATGATATATCGTGGGAGTGATTTTTAGAAAAATTACGAGATGCGCTTGGATCTATTTAAGATTTGATATTTGTATCATATCAACATGATAGTATAGTTAAGGGGATAAAAATAATGTTTTCCAATTCATATTATGGTTTTGGTATATACTATATTAAAGGAAATCTCAAATCGAAGTACAAGTTCAAAGACTGTATGAAAATCATTTTTTTTTTATGAGATTTTACATTGCTGCCAAGGCATTTGTACTTAGTGAATTCAAAAAGTATATGGATAAATTGAGGTTAATACATTATGGTGCTGTAAATCATTTAGAAAATGAGGTGAGATTTCACATATGGGTAAGATATCATTTTTTACTCTGACGATACAACATAATAACCATTAACATTACCAAAAGTATAAATACATTATTAAAATATATACGTACTCTTTCAATTATGACCCTAACAAATTGGATACAATTAGTGTTGTAGTATTGCTTTTACGAAAAGAGAGAGAAAATTGTTAAATATGATGAAAATACTTTAATTGGAGTAATAACTGATAAAGTTAAAGTGGAAGATTGCACTTCTTGTCAGTTTATTCAGTTTCTCAATTTGAGTTCAAATTTAAAGGTAAAAGACAAATTGTCATGGTCGATCTGAAACTCAAAGATACATCAATGTAAGTGCTTCAACTTACAATAACTACCATATGCTTATGCAATAACAACAATTAGATATATTAGAGGCTAGTACGAAGATTTTTGTTCAAAATATTATAAGAATAGCACATTCCTGATAAATTATGCACTATAAATTCATCATGTTGGAGATTTAAGATTTTGAAAAGTTTCAAATGAGACTATTAGTTATCAAACCGCTGATAAGTCATATTTTATCTAGTCAATTAAAGAATATACGCATTCCATCTTCAGGAGAGGAAGTAACTGTTTGGAGGTGTTTTCATTACAAACAACATGAATACAATCGTGCAATATATAGTAACCCGTTGAATTCGAACGAAAATTAGTCATTAAATTTGAAAACTTTTTAATTATAATATAACTCAATTTTATTTAATAATATTGTATTTAACTCTTTATTTTATTCAATAATATTGTACTTAACTGTTTATTTTATTCAATAATGTTATACTTAACTTTTTATTTTATTCAATAATATTATATTTAATTTTTTATTTTATTTATTAATATTATATTTTATTTAATTCAATAACTTATTTACAAATATACGTACTAATTACATTAATTTATATAATATATTATATATACAATAAAATTAAAATGAGATAAGTATCATCAATATAATCGACCCACATACAAGTTAAGTGTTATCTTAATTTTAAAAAATAATCCATGTTGGGAAGTGAAATCCCAACGTCAATCCAAGATAATATATTAAATATATTTACATATAAATATGCCACAATTTGTACTACTTATGGTGTGACAAGGTATCTTAGGTAATCAAGAAATTATGAATGGTGTATTTGTTTCATAGCAGTGTGACCTTATATCATGAAGCGCAAATGTATGCATCATAAAGGGTAATAACTCACACAAAAGTTTTATAATTTTATCTTTTTCCCAGTCATAATGTCTTAATTGCGCTGAATCATACACATATATAGTACGTCCGTGCATATCAAAGGTACAAGTAACCCGATATTTACTACAAATCAATGCAGGCAGTAAAATAATATTAATATTACTCCAAAATCTTAACACTATATCAAAGATCCCTCTCATATATGGTTCAATGTCCGACAAATCTATTGGCTTGATGTCCTCTGACAAATATAATAATTAAAAAAAAATCATTAGTATAAAATAAAAAAAAATATTTGAAATGCATAATAATACAGGATAATCATAATTTTTTTAATCTAATACGTACATATATATGTGAAGAGATAATGATAAAAATATATAATATTATGTTGGAACACACCTTTTGTCGATGCACGATTAAATAAAAATATTCGTCGATGCGCTAAAAAAATAATAATACGAAAGTTAGATTCACGAATTTAATATTATAAATCAGACAATAATAGTTAAATACTTATAGTATCCTTTAACTATATATTCGGATCAGAGATACCGTGAAGTCATTAAAGTGTCAATGTGATTGAACGTGTCTGTATCAAAGATACAAGATCTTCTAATTACTAAAAGTAGTCAGCATATAAGTTATTCTGATAAGGAGCAATAAGATCTATAATTAGGCCTAAGAGATAATGTGGCAATAGTAAGCTAAAAGGGACCCCGTGTATTCTCTTCAAAGGATCTGTATAAGGGCTTCTGTCATATGCACTCTTCTTATATATCCTTCCAAACTAACTTTCACGAGGAATTGGTGCAGGTTTTTACTGCCTGTCAACTAGTGGATCATCTGAATATATTTATGATTCATCTGCTTGTGAAATAATCAAATATAACAAGCTAATTAACAATAAAACCACAAAAAAATAACATCAATATAACATTCACACACAATTTAAATTTTAACAATAATAACCTAAACAGGTGTGACATTATATGATAAATGCGAATAACTAGACATCTGTATCCACCCACGAAAGTTTGCTGATAACACATTAATTCGGTCAATAACATCACGTTCGATCCTATGCATATCCTTTTGTTTATCATGAATATTATCTTGTATATTACAAACATCTACACTCAACTCCTTTAATCGATTTATCACAATTTTTTTAAACTCATCATCATAATATGATAACGATGGGGATGAATGATATGATGATGATGCAAGAAAATGATACTATGACATTACAAGAGAATGATACTATGATGACATAAGAGAATAATATTGTGGCAGCACTGGAGAATGATGTTGTGATTGCATAGAAGAATAATACTATAGCAGCATTAGAGAATGATGCTGTGACAACACAGTAAAATGATGCACGAGCCTAGCATGGCAGGCCTGGGCTATCTCGACCTTAAGCTGGGCACCCAGGCGAGCGCACAATCCAAGGAGGTGTTGCCTTGGCCTGTGCATTCAAGCGTGTGCAATGCACATGCCTATACGCGTGACATCAAGGCAGATCCAATCCTAGTTTCACGTGCCTGACGTGTCTTCCTCCTCTAGTTTCTTCATTTTTGAGCCATTTTTTTAACCCAAAAAACTCAAAATCTTCTCATTTTTTAATTTTTTTAAACTATTTACACATTTATTTTGTAATATCCATATATATTAATTATTTATTAAATAATGGAATCTTATCATGCAAGTTCATGAGTTTTCACATTGTGCTAAACAAAGATATAATTTGTCATGGTTTACTTTTTAGGTCTTCAGACCCCTACTAAATGCAAGATTACTCTTCTCATATCAAGTTTTATTGTGGCATTATAACTATAAGTAACTTAACAATAGAAGACCAACCATTTACTAGAAGAAAGGGACTTTGTGTAATACGAATGCAAACTCGCCAACCAATTAATAAATTTTTGTTTGAAAATTGTAACTATAGAAAAAAAAAAAAGATGGATTATGCTAATTTCATTAAATAAATGTGTAATTATGTTAAACACTTTCCAATATTTTGATTGCTTTACATGTTAGCTCGGTTATCAATGTTTGTACACATCCAAGTTATTATGTATTCACTATGTTTTTTAATATGATCTTATAATATGGGTTTTATAATGATCTAGGAATAAGTTTTAACTTTTTATTAAATAAGAGTATAGTTTTTGTGTTTTTATAAATTTTTTCCTACCGTTAATCTTCATCAATTAATTGTAATAGTATAGAACTATTTTATTTTAAATGAACTTTAATTTATGAATTTTTTTTTTACCCCTCATTACTAAACTTAACGTATAATGATTAATGACGAAGATCTACTTGATAAAACATGGCAAACAAATCTATATATAATAAAACGTAAAAATTCAAGGAGTTAGATGACAAAATCCCTTTTAAGTGCTCGTAAGTTTTTCAAAGGGACACAAATTAAAGTAACATTTTTAATGCTATTGTCACGAAACAAGTAAAAATAACTAATAGATAAAACTTTCCTTTTCTTGCTCTGAACTATCTTAAGGGTTGTTAAGGTGATGGGTAAGAGTGTAAGAATAATATTTAAGCTTTAACAAACATCATTAAAACAATAGCGGTAGTGACAACATGAAAAAACAACATCATGGAAAGTTAAGGCAAATACCATAAGTTTTGGGATATTCTATCTAAAGAAAACATCACAACTTATATATGAAACTCATTATGTAAAGAAAACATTACAACTTGAATGTGAAACTCGTCGTGCTTATATGAAAAGAAGATATTCAAGCTCACAAGCAATCCTAGAATATTAGATACAAAGTTTGATGTGACCTATTGTATTTGTGTCTTGGAGAATATAATTTATAGTTTTGAATATGTTGGATACTTTGTGTATCTCAAACTACGTATCCTAATTAATTAACTATTATATATATTAAAAATATAATTAATATTTATTTATTTATTGATTATAAATTTTTTTAATAATGACCAATATTATAATAATATTAATTTGTATTTAGTAACAGCATAATATTTTATACAGTGAAATAAGGGCACAAATATTTTGAAAAGTGAGAGAAGGCAGATAATTTCCTTGTTGTTATCTTTATCTTAACACCAACAAATAAAATACTATATAATTATTCTAAAATTATATATTTGAAAGTACATCCTTATAGAATTAAACCATTAAATCCTGAAGGTTAAAACACTATTGAGCCTGATTTGTACCAAAATATTATCATTCTAAAATGGATAAATCTTTTTTTAAGAAAAATACTTTTATTATACTTTGACTTATTAATTCAGTCTTATATTTGTGAATGATTATGCTAGCATCCATTATCTCTAAAATTTTTCCAACAATATTAAGGAAAGACATCTATTTTAATGGATGATAGATGCAATAAATTTAATATAAAAGAAAAAATTTGCTGGTATCGATGATGATGCATATAGGAAGTATTAAAAATAAATCTGAGCCTCGGTAATATGGGAAAGTAGTTAAAGCACATGAGATACAAAACTATTTTTGTTTTTATGTATCATGTTTTCCATAATATTATAATGCTTTATTTTGATGTTTGATACACATAAATATAAACTAAAAAATTAACATGTATCTATGAAATTAATAAAAAAAATCGTATAATCATATATATTGAATAACATTATAAATATGATATTGTATATGATGTGGAGATAATATATTTTTTAAAGGCACTATAATATATTACAATATGAAAGTCCTCTGTTTTATGGAGATAAATTATAATAGAAAGTGTTTTTATATAATTTGGTTTTTTATGGAAACCAAATAAATTATCTTTAAAAGGTATATGTTAATCACCTAATAAAAGCATATTATGAGAGTAATGGTTAAATAGCCATAAACATATTTTTTCATTAATTAAAAGAAATAAAAAAAAAAGCACATAATTTGGTTATATTATATCATCATTCAACTACTTAAATTTGAGTTGTGAGCTAAATTTATGATATTAGAATTAAATTTGATCAAATTCTCTTATATAAATCACTAAATAAAAATATTGGTAATTTAGATATTAATAAAGATGAGACAATGCTTAGAGTATAAGACAAAAATGATAGTAACCTCACCTATATGATTGTAGATCTTATAAAGTAGGTTTATAAGAATAAAAACAAGTCACTTTATCTTGCAGTACTATTAATATTACTTAAATATGTAAAATTATTCCTTATAATGAGACAGTGTTCAATTGTAGTGAATAAAATTTTTATACTTTTAATAAACTCCATAACTCAAAATATTGCATGGTAGTGTATTTAAATTGTGGAACATACTTAATGGAGGTTCATATACATGAATGTGAAAATTATATCAATTTTTATGAAAGCTTAGGCAAGCATCTCTATAGCATTCATGAATTTCAAGTAGGCACAAGACTATAAATGTTAGAATATGTCCTAAATATTTTGTCTTATATATACATTTATTAATTAATGAAAGAAAAAAAATTTTATTCACAAATGTAAATTATTTAAGAATTTTTTTATTCACAAATATAAATTATTTCTTTTATTCTATCATGCGTATAAATAAAATATATTTGTGAGTTCTTCAAATAATTTATTTAATTTTTAAATGATTATTAAAGTTATTGTCTATAGAAGTGATATTAAATAGGCAACAATATCGCATAATATATATACTAAACATCTCTTGTAAATTTCATAAAATGATATTAATGTATGTAATATAAAAGTCGCATTATTAGAATATTAATATAAATTAATAGTTAGAGAACTATTTTTTTGAAACATGACTATACAGTGTTAAATTATAGAGTAATACATATAGTTAATAATTTATTATATAATTGTACTAGTATACGATGTTATTCTTTAACTTCAACCATCATAGTCGAATTTGGTGTAAATATACATAGTTTAATAGCGTATAAATATAAAACTAATCATGTATTGTATGATAAAGTCAATTTAGTCATATAGTATTTATATTTAAAAATAAATGATAATTAAAACGAGATTTATTGACTCAATATATATATATATATATATAGGATTGAAATTTTGCTAATTTAATTTGGATTCAAGTTTTCTAATAAATATCGATAAATAGTTAAAAAATAAATCTCTAACCATAATTATTAAATACTATACAACGGAGTTCGTGGTAACAAGTTCAATACATATTGATCAATGGTTTATATTGATATCAGTATAAAAGTTTAACATATCATGAACTCTTACTCGATTAGAATTAGATAATAAAAAGATTTTAGCCATACAGTATATATGATTAGAATAATATTCGATGAAGTACTATTTCATTATAATTTAAGAGTTATGATACATTATTAGATGTTAACCATAGTCGTTAAATTTTTAAAATATTTAATATTTGAAAAGGTTGGAACAAATTTATGACTATTCCATAATGAACTTATACAGTCATAGATATTTTAGAGAGAAATTTTAAAGAAAAAAAATTATTATCAACAAGAAAGCTAACACCTCTAAAATAATATATAAGTCGAAATAAATATTTATAAATGTTATATATATTTATACATTCTTTAAAATATTTAAGAGATTTTTTAATTGATAATAAAGATTATCAAAAAACATAAATGCAAATTGCTAATTATTAGATAATTACAATTAAACCTTTGAAATTTTACTTAATTATTTGTTTAACGATTAAGTAAATATAATTATGCAAAAGTATAATAATCAAGATATAAGAAATGATAATTATTGGATCATTACTATTTTATCCTTAATACATATTTATTCATGAATTAAAATAAAAATTAATTTGTAATTATAAATAAATGACTTAGTATATAACGACTAACTTTATTAGAGTTTCATAGATTTAAAACCATTTTTTATTAACTCATCAACCTAAGTAAGAAACTCCTCCTTAGTTAGTATTTTTATCATATATTAGATATATGTTAGAAAAACATGAAATGCTTTATGTTATTAACAAGATTTTTGTGATTTGTTACATGTTAGCCTATAATTATTTCTTTAATAAAAGTGTCAATTGCAGAATAACTTTGTTGTAGAGAATTCATTGTGATAACTAATCCTTTGATTCATGCAAAAGAACATTGGATCATAAAAACTTTATGTTTGACCAAATTCTTGCGAAACACAACTAGTTATTTAATAATTTATTTATAGCTTGAAAGGTATTAATGCATACACATTGAATTCAAAAGATTCTTTAATAATTATTTTATGTATTTTTAAATAGAGAAAAATTGTTGAATATTTTGTGTATTTTAAAATATACTATATCTTAATTAATTGATAATTATATATATTCAAAATATAACTAATATTTTATTTATTTATTAATTACAAGATATGATTTCACTAAGCATTATATATTGTAACCTACATCATTATTCATTTGTTGATTACAAATTTTTTTATTAATGGTTAATATTATAATAATATTAATTTATATTTAATGGTGATATAATATTTTATACAACATCACCTAATATTTTGAAAAGTGAAAGAAGGAAGATAATCCCCTTATTGTTACTTCCTTCTTAATATCGAAGAATAGAATACTATATAATTATTCTAGAGTTTTATATTTGAGAATACACCTTTATAGAATTAAATAAATGAATCTTAAAATTTAGACTGTTATTGAGCCTAATTTATACTAAAATATTATCCAAAGAAACAATATTTTTTCTTAAGAGAAACACTTTTAACTTGCCTTGGCTTATTGATTCAGTTTTGTATTTGTTATTGTTGTGCTAACATCCATTAGTCACAAATTTTTTCAACACAATAGAGATAGGCACTTCATTTTGACCTGTCAATCGCTTTAACCTGAAAAAATGTGCAACTTAAAAGAGAAATATGGATGGTGAAAACGTCAACTCAAATCACCAAACTATCAGTAGTTAAGAAAAGATAGTAACAGCTCGTTGATAAGCTAAAGATAGAAATTGTGCAATTAAAAACATTGTACTAACCCTCAACATAGTAAAGACCAAATGTCAGGGGAGGGATTCAATAACTTTTCAAAATTTTTCTTACTTCACAAGTAATACATACAATGGTAACCTCAAGAAGAATACCTTTAGCATGCCCATCCTAATCTTTTGTATAAATCCGTTTGTACCATCAAAATCCACATCCAATGATACTACAAACAGCTTAAATTTGTATAAAAAAACTAAGTTGGTTGATTGAAATTTAATTAAATGGATTACACAGTCATATTACATTACCCATGTAATAAAATAAGAGATTAAATCGTAACCATGTTTGAAGCCTTATCATGATTATGAAATGTACAAAAAAAATGATACTACAGATTGGGTAAATTCGCATAAAAATTACTTTAGTTTGAATGAATTAAATGAGTGTATTATTTGATTAATGATTTGTTTATAGAAACACGACATACAGATCATGTCAATGGTCGTTTTCATGCTACTCATTTAACAAAAGGTTGCACCATGTTTGAAGCCTTATCATGATTAAATTGACCGTGTTCAGGTTCAACCAAAACCATTTATAACATGTGTTCCACTATGTGTTCTAGAAAGCTTGGCACAATTACCTTACTGCAAGATAATGTATTTTCTTTGATCACATTTACAGAGTGCAAGTTTCTTGTTTCCTAGCAGAGGAAAAACGCAAGCAGCACATGTGGTGCTTAAATAGGCCCACGGACAATCAGTACCCTAGATAGTTCGATAAAGTATTGTCCACAACCCTGAAAATTTTGATAAAAAGACTTAAACAATGAAAGAGCCGCGTGCCAAGGAAAATAAAAACAAGGAATCACTTACCATTCGGCATCTTCAATAGGCATATTATCTGCTTTCTCAATAATAACCAAACCATTGACCACCACAAAATGAACATGTTTCTCTTCTTGTATCTCCAATTCTGGAAATCTTGTCCTTGTTTCAAGAGAAGCTGCCAATTCTCTTTGTTTATATATGTACCTGCAGGGAAAAAAAATGATAAGTAAACATATAATGAACCCAAATATAACAAGAATTCACTCAGTGCCACCTTTTGATATTTCTTTTTATACTCACAACCAAAGAGATGGATTAATTAAAACAAATTAACTCAACCAAAAAGCAGATTAAAAAGAATGAACAAAAACCAATTTCTTGCAGAGTGCAAAAGCATCTAATAGATGGATATAATTGGTTTTTCCAATAGAAAAAAAAAAAAAGAAAAAGAAAAGAAAAAATAATAATACCATGCTTAGGAAATTTCTAAGCCAAACTTCTGTACAAAACACCTGCTGCTTCAAGGGCTACCCAAATGGTCTTCGCACGAATAACATTCAACAAAGCAAGCCTCAAGTTGACATCACTAACTAAGATTTCATACATATTGGCAACATACATCAAAGGTAAAGTGATCTTTGGATCACCTCTATAAAGAACATTAGGTTGGCTCGTTTCGTATCAAAATTAGTGTTTATGTATTATCGCTAAGATGTCTACATGTTGAAGTTCAAGACAAAAGACTAAATGACAATCATGAAGAAAGAAGCCTGGTGCCAACTGGTGCTCCAGCAGCATATTATATCTCCGTGCCAAGCTAGTGCCAACATGGTGCTGGAGCAGCCATCCTCCAGAAGCTTGGGGCCCACTTTGTGCCAACCTTGTGTTTAAGCTAGAAATTTCAAAAGTCATCTAGAAGCTTTGCGACAACCTAGTGCTCGGGCAGGCTTGTGGGATTTAAATAAGGTTGAGTTTTTTGACCTAATTTATATGATGATTTCTAAGTGTTTTGAGTCTATCTGAGCATAGAACTTTCTCAAATACTCTCTCTTAGCTTTTCCATTGATTTGCTCTTGAGAGAAAACACATATCTTGTGATTGTTCATGAGTTTAGTTTGAGCGTTTTTCTTTGGAAGTTTTTTACCATAGTTTCTTTCTCTAAAATCCAACTGTAAGGCAGAATTTTAAGAGGTGTTTGTGGCTAAAGTTCTAGTCATGTAAATAGGTCGTCCATTGATTTCAGAGTTAAAAAAAAGTTAGAATTCTAAACAACGAGATTATTCAAGGTGGGTTACTTGAGTGGGTTTTTACAAGATCTACTTTAATTAAAAAAAAAAAACAAAAATTAAGAAGCACAAGAGACTAATGGGCTTGTTTGAAAAAGATAGTGGAAGAAGTTTCAACAAGTAGGAAACTTAAATTTTGTTATTGGGTTACAAAAGATACAAAAAGGCTACAGTTTAATTTGGGTGAATTTTGATATATTGAGAAAGTATGTGCATTTTATTCTATTGCAAGTCACTTATTTCATGGATGAGTACAAACAATTGTACATTGATGATATTGAAAATTTACATAGAGTGCATACCTTCATTATCTTAAAGCAGAGACATGAAATTCACATTGATGTTTTGGGAGAGTTAACATAAAGTAATTGGCACAAATTTGAACTTTCAATTACATTTCAACCATAAACTAATGGACAATCAGAAAAAACTATTCAAAATTTTGAGGATATATTACTAGTATGTGTATCGGAACGAGAAAGTATTAGGGCCAGATATAGTCCAATAATCGCGTGAAGCAATTGAGATTATATAAGAAAAAATAAAAATAACTTAAAGTAGACAAAAGAGTTATGACATATGGGATAAAAGAAAAGTTAAGTCCAAAGTTTAATTGGCCCTTTAGAGATACTCGAAAAGATAAAAGATGTTGCTTATCGACTCACTCTTTCTTGATCATTATTTGGAGTTCACAATGTATTTCTTTCATCCATACTACACAAGTATGTTCCAAACTTAGCACATGTTGTAAGTTATGCATCACCCTAACTTAGAGATGATCTAACCTAGAAGGAGACACATGTTCAAATTGTAGATTTTAAAGAGCATGTGTTGCATACTGAGAAGATATTTTTGTAAAATCTATGGTAAAACTATTCAAAGGAGGTGGCAACTTAGGAATGAGAAGAGGCAACGTAGATTAAGAACTCCCATCAATTTAAGGTTGGCTTAGTGAATTTTAAGGACAAAATTCTTTTAAGGTTAAAACTTTTCCCTAAGTATATACTATATATTTATATATAGATAATAATTTATGTTTTAAAGGGATGAATGTATAATATAGGAAACAATAGGACATGTTAAGAATAAGTTATAATTTTTTGGGTAAAATAGATAAAAGCAAATCAAATTAAGGACTAAAATGAAATTATCAATTAAGTATAAATTAAATAGTTTAAGTTGTATTTAAGAATTAAGTATTGAATGTAAGGAAACAAACTTTTTGCAGAGATGATATATGATAATAGATCGGTTCATAAATTTTATAAAATCATGTGTTATAAATTTGATAAAATTGATTTATGTAAATAAACTAGACATAGACTATTATGAACTTTGTTCCATTATTATTAAATTTTTATAGAACAACTAAATAAAAAAAATTATTTTAGTTAATCAAATCATTTTGAAAAATTAAGAAAATTTTTATATTAATTTCTAATTATTTCTATTATATCATAAAAAGAAAATTTAAGACAATTTGATTAACAATAAAAAATTTTAATACATTCTATGAAATTTCATAATTTTGCAAGAAAATTTGATTAACTGAAACAATTTCATTATTCAAATGTTCTAAGAAAACGAGTAGTTTTCAACATTCTAAGATCAAATTTAAAAAATCATTAAAAATTAAAAACTTAACATTTCTTAATGAAATGAAATTCATAATAACCCAACAAGTGTCTAGTTTATTTATATAAATCAATTTTGTGAAATTCATAATATAAAATTTTGCAAAATTCATGGATTAATCCATCGTCATACATCATTTTTGCGAATTTTTTTCTTCCATTATTCTTCAGAAACAATAATTCCTAATTCTTAATAATAAAAAATTAAACCTTAAACACTATAAATCTAAATACAATTCTCATTACCATATTTTATGAAATATATATAACAAAATTGCTTGTTAAGCTAATAATGATCATCAATCCCAAAACAAATATAAAATAAAGAAGAAACTTACAATCTATCCTTTTCTTCTTCTTCTTCTCTTTGCCTTTTGTTCTTTTATCTCTTCTTTCAAACAAATCAACACAATCCCTAAACACAAGTTAAATCATTCAGTTTATACTTAATATACAATTTTAATTCAATCTCTAATTTGATCATTTTTATTTATTTTACCCAAAATTATAATTTATCCTTAAAATATCCTATTATTTTCTATTTTATGCATTAAACCCCATAAAACATAATTTATAATCTATACATAACTATATAGTATATACTTAAGAAAAGTGTGTGTTACAAATATGATACTGGAGTCCCTCGAAAAGCATGCTATTCCTTTATCTAGATTCCCTATCAAGCACAAAGGAATTGGCATCTAATATTATAGATTAAACGCTTGCCATCAACACAAAAAACTAGGTTATTAGGTGGTGATGCTTACTTCCCCTTATAAACTTAAGATTAACCCATATTCTATCCAATGTGGAACATGACATTCTCACTCGCCCAATCACATAACACCCTCGTCATAGATAAGCGTATTTATTATCAGCCCATCTGACCAATTTTTGGCGAACCCACATCCCA
The DNA here is from genome assembly GCA_032402905.1 of Khaya senegalensis. Taxonomy (NCBI): domain Eukaryota; kingdom Viridiplantae; phylum Streptophyta; class Magnoliopsida; order Sapindales; family Meliaceae; genus Khaya; species Khaya senegalensis. Next base: position 5,948,559 of record CP135534.1, on the reverse strand, counting down.
CGTGGCAATCCCTTATTGAGGAATAAAGTATTGGTGTTTGAGAATCCACATGCGAATAAGAACTTGAATCTACTCTAATACCACTTGTCATGGCCTGAATGCTTGCCATTAACCCAAAATACTAACCTATTAGGTAGTGTTACCTACTTCCACTTATAAATTCAAGACCAATCCATGTTTTATCTGAAGTGAAGCATGACACTAAGATACTGCAGGTACATTTCAAAATGAAAAGTTGTCACTTTAATGCACAATTATTGTGGGATGAAATAACTAGATATCAAGAGATAAGTGCAAGAGTTAATATTAAAGATTAACTACTAAGTAAAAGTTGGTGTTTACCAAAAATTTACTTATGGTTCTTTCAAAGTGCACAACAGTCCCAAACTTACCCTAAATCACTTCACTGTCAATCTTTTCAATTTGACAATCTAATTGATCTATATTGATTGGGCATCACTTGAATAATCTTGTCATTGTACAAATTAATCACATTTTTCCTATGATTTATATGTGTTGTGTTAGAGAGAAAGTCTTGAGGAAGTAAAAGTAATAGAGAGCAATTCCAAAAAAAAAAAAAAAAGAAGAAAAAGAATTGCAATTTGTATTTAGAGCTATTACTTATAGTTACAATTTTGTTGATGCACAACTAAGCTTTGAGATTTTGGGTGAGACTCCTTATTGGTTGCTAGTTTGAATCTTCTATTATTGCCTCTTCTGTGTGCCACGATGGGAACTTAATGACGTGTCCAAACTCCTCCATGTGTCAGTACTAAAACTGGCATGACATGCAAGCTTCCTTATAATTTTCCTTGAAGTCAATCCTCTCAAAGACAAGGTTTAACATAATATTTATCACCATTTGATCTTGCCTTACCACTCACAAATAAGCTAAGGCTTAGTGCTTTTTCTGTTTTAATAAATCAAAAGAGAGGCTCACAACCAAGCCAATTAGTGTTTTCAATTTGAAGGACCTTCCCAATTGATGTCTTTGACAATAACTGAAGGTGGGAAAAAGTGTAGCACGTTTCAAACAAGCTCCACATGAGTAGTCAGTATTAGCATGTGAAGCATTTAGACACATCACAAAAGTACTAATCGAACACACACAAAAGGCACGAAGAGACATGTCAAACCAACAGCCAACAAGATGTCTTCCTACTTAACATTTTGGTTGTTTAGTTATTTCACATTAGCAATATTGTAACTATAAACAACGACTCCAAAATAAAAATTGTATTCATTCACCACTCGTCCAAATTAATGCCATTGTAATTCTCTCTAAAATTGCTCTTGTATTGCTCCTTTTGTCTACTACTTTCTCACTTACTTTTCCCAACAAAGCACACACAAACCTTGGGACAATGTGATTAATTCATAGAATCACAAATCATAATTATCAATGACACTAGTCGTCATACACTTCAAGCCACATTAAAGCGAAATGAATTGTTTTGTTCCTCATAACTTTCTGCAGCCATAAATACAACCTAAACATGTAGTTCACACACCTAAAGAAGCCCTAACTATATCACTTACAAAATTGTACATATAGAAAGTTTCATCCTATGAAGCATGCAACACCAAGATATTGCACCTCATATAGGATGTTAGAACAGTCCTCATGACTCCAAAATCTTAAATGCTTCTCACAAATGGAGTTGTAGTACAAAAAATTCTATGACCATTTAAAGAAAAACTCTACTTTCTTCACCCCAAAACCCCAGCCCAAATGAAAGAGCAAATTCATTTTAATATGAAAAATACTGGCTATTGCATATATGTAATAAGAATTTACTTTTCGAGTCTCAGTTATTCAAATGATAACTAGAATCCAACACTATCTACAAAATTAAGCAACAACATAAACGAAAAAAAGAACTTACAATATCAGTGAAATCATCGAGGTTGTCAAGAATATCTTTGATGAACAGCATCGCGATCAACGTCACCAATAACATAGATATCAGCAAGGCGAGAATCGACGGCTTTGAGGTCATGTAAGGAGCTTCCAGTAAAGGAATTGGCAGCTGATCTCAAGTTGTAGCGTTGAACTGGAAACCTAGACCCCATTCTTTTCCTTTAATATCATTCAAATTCATCAAAATTAACCACGAAACCCCAACGATTCTACCTGTACATAATTTAGATTTAGAAAAAAGAAAAAAAAGACACTCAGCCCCAAGTCTCGACAAGATTGCTTGTGTTTGCAACTGTGAAACGGAAGCTTCTCTTTTAAACTGAAAGAGAAGAGAAGTGAAGACCCAAGCCTGAGACCGTACCTGAGCTATCGCCTGTCGAGACCACGATTCTAACTCCGGTCTGTGCACCAGCTCCGAAGTCGATAGGCTTTGACTTTTGTATTTACTGGTAGTTATTATTCAGTCAGCACTCTGTGTGTTTTTTTTTTTTTTTAATTTATTTTTATGTTTAAAAGATAAATAAATATTTTCTCTTATTATTAGTATATGTTTTTAATTTCTGATATTTTGCATTTTTTTTAATTTCCTTTCTAAATAATAATACAAGTCAAAAATTGCTTCAAAATTTGATTACTTCAAATTTAAACAGGGTTCTAATTCTTATCATTTATTTCCTCTTGAATCACCATATATTTCCCAGGTTATTTCTTTCTTTTTTTTTTTGTTTTTTTAATGTTATATTTATGTTAATAAACTAAAATTTAATTTATTTAATAATTATAATAAAAAATAAAATTTTTAACTTAACAGGATTGTTAAGCAATACTTAACTTTTGGCCTTTGTTTATGCTGCTAAATGTATCCTAAATTTATATATATATATATATATATGGTAATTATTATAAAATAAAAAAAAAACTATTTTTATCCATGAAAATATTCCCATATAAAGAAAATAATTATAAAAACATTTTTACACATAAATCACCATAAATAAAATTTTTATGTTTTTTTTAATTGTAATAAATTTTTTTGGAGGAATGCATTATATATATATATATAATCACTTGTTTGCATGGTTACCGACATTATAATCAATTTACACATGTAAGAAAGTAGTTAAGTGATACCCCATCTTACATTTGGTATTGATACTTATAGTTGGATCAAAGATAAATATATAGATCATAATTTCCCTTAAACCTGTTAAGGGCACGAGGCATGGCACATATATAAATGGTGTTTTGATTTCTCTCGCGTTCCTTATTCATATCTTCTTTCCGGAGGAAGGGGCCGCTAAGGTAACTAGATTTCTCTATGCAAAGCTTGCCCATTATCAAGTTCAGGAACGGAAAAGACGAAAACCACTTGTACAGAACAAATGAAACTCCCTCTTCAGAATAAATGCATTCTCTGATTTCAAGTTATAGCCGCTGCTACTTTCTCTCCGCTAGCATATTCTGTTCCTCTAGTCAATGAAGCTTTAACTTCACTTTTCCAGCAAACCCACAAGAGTTCTAAGGCAGCCTTAGAGCCAAAAACCTATCAAATCATGAGGAAGTTCAGTTGATATTAAAATTTTGATGCAAGTGTAACATGATTTGCCCCAATCAAACATGCTGTAAAAGAGAGTTACCAATTGGAAAAGAAGGTGGTGAGATTCTGAAGTTCTCTTCATCCAGCATCGTTTCCTTTAGTCAAAGTCAGACAAAGCTGCAGACACCAGTCAAGTTCAAGGTCGGAGTTCCTAGACATTGTAATAAGCACCAAGTTTCCTTGTGTGATCATGGTGTGGTGAATGGTTTTAAAAAACACACACTCATGCAGAAGGCCGGGAATGCTGACACATAAGTGTCTGCTCCAAGAAAGCCAGCAGAAGCCACCTCAGCAGCTTACTGCAGAAATAATATGAGAACAAACATTAAAAGAGGGCCAATGAAAAAGTTGATATTATTGGTTAGCAAGTGAACTAACTGACACAGTTATTGTGATGAGATTACTATATAATAAGAAAAGCAAAACAATAAACATTTTGTCACTAATTTTAATTAATATAATGTGTGCCAGCAGAATAGCACCTTGCTCATCGAAGTGGTCAAAGAACAATTCTATTCAACTGAAAAGCTCTCACAATGTGTAGTAGCTTTTACTTCTTGTTTTCATTTGAATTAGAACTTGACCTTCAAATCTATCTCTTCCAACATGAAAGTCACCAAGCTGCAATAAATATCATGTGAGTAAGTACAAGGGAGGGACTGCATCAAGAATTATGAAAGCAAAATAATATCACAAAGATTTGAGCACCTATGCCAAATTTGTTTTTCTGTGTCAATGATATTTACATTCTTTTTCGTTTATTATGATTTTGTAGCTGACTTATCATATTATAATCAGAAACCGCAGTGAACAAAACTTCAGCTCACCTTGAAAGAAATTTAGGAGTTTTGAACTAAAGTAACACAATGCAATTTCCGCCGAGTCTCACTAGTCTTGTACTCTGGAATAAATCTCAGCCTCTATCAGTTTCTATCATGATACCAAAAGGAACATTCAATATGTGCCAAAAGATATACAGTGAACAGTCCTTTACCAACAAACCAGTGACAGATGTAATGTTGTCAATCTAGCCAGAAAAATTGCTAAAACTTTCTGTTCCTGGGCGCATATTCTCCTTGATTAGTTCAAGGTGAAGGACTCCGCTTTTGGCTCAAATTAAAGACTCAATAAATTACTGATGAACAAACATTTATACCATCTCAAGTTTGTACATTTGGAACCACATAATTGCTAAAGCCTGCCAAGAGACCCCTTCCAATCAATTCATTTTGCAATTCAGTAGCTTCAATTATATTTCCTAGCTCATAATGTTTCTTTACCAGAGAGACACAGAGAATTTGATCAGGAAGCATGCCCCTGCCAATCATCTCATTAAAAAACATTCTTGCTTGCGTCAGTTGACCGCATTGAGAAAACCCCCAAACTAAGGAAGTGTAGGCATTCAAATCAAGATCTACACCCACTTCAATCATTCTGTTTCGCAAACTCAAAGCTTCCTGAACATGTCCATGCTTCAAATTTCCATCTATCAGAGCAGTGTAAGCAGTTGTATCAGGAATCATATCTTTCTCCAGCATTTCATCAAACAGCTTTTTAGCTGTTTCAATGCAATTATTTTTACAAAGACCATCAATCAGAGCTGTGTAAACTGCAACATTTGGTTGCAAACCAAAATCTGGCATCCTACCAAAATAATCAATTGCTAGTTGGAGCAATCCACTCTTGCACAAACCATCAACCAATACACAAAATGTCACAATTGTAACCTCAATACCCGAGTCCAACATTTCATGCAGCAGACTAAGGGCCTCCGATGTTTTTCCAGCCTTAAAATAAGCATCAATAAGCATTGTGCATATGACAGGATTAGCACTTAGACCATACTCCTTCATTTCACTTAACAAAAGCTTTGCCTCTTCAAGTTTGCTTTCATTGCACAGGCCCCAAATGATTGTTCCATAAAGCGGTAAATCTGCTTTGATGTTTTTTACCTTCATTTCTTTAAAAAGTTCCATGGCAACTTCCAACTTCTTAATCTTAATATAACCATGAATAAGGGCAGTATAAACTTGCTGGTTAGGAGTTATTCCAGCTTTAAGCATTGCCCCAAATACTTCAGCTGCTTCTTCCATCCTCCCTCCTTCACAGAGACCATCAAGGATACTTGTACAGGTAACAATATTCAACTCAATGCCTGCCTCCTGCAACATCTCATTAGCCAGCTTTAATGCTTCATTTATATGACCTAATTTGCAGTTTGCATCAATCAAAGAAGTATATGTGAATTCATTAGGCAAAAGACCTACTCTTCTCATGTCAACAAAAAATTTAATTGCCTGTTGCATCATACCCTCCTTGCATAAAGCATCAATCAATGTGCTATAAGTTACAACATTGGGTTTCAATTCATTATGCCTCATCTCCCTGAAAAACTCAAATGCCCGAGGCATGCTTTCAAATTTACAAAAACAATTAATTAAAGTATTGTATGTTATCACATCTGGCTTGCAACCCACATACTTCATTTCTTCAAATATACAAAGTGATTCATCCAATAACCCAACCATTCCATAGCCACCAATAAGAGAATTATATGTCACAATATCTGGAATTAACCCCCCTTGTTTCATTTGTTCAAACAGACTTCTAGCAGTATCCATATCACCTTCTTTGCATGTATAATCAATCATTATATTAAACGTAAAGACAGATGGGGCAATCCCCGCTCCAACCATATCCCTAAAAAACTCCATTGACAAGTTTCCCTTCCCTAACTTCGAAAGCCTGTGCAAAAGGGCATTACAAGACCGTGCTTTTGGCAAAACCCTAAACCTCTTCATTCTATAAAAACACCTATTAGCTTCCTCAAACATTCCCAAGTCAACCAAATTACTAAACAAAGCATCAAACACACCAAATCCCCAAACACAAACATTTCTTGTCGACCACAAAACATCAAAGACATCAATATCAAAACCTGGCAGTGTCCGGTTTAACAAAATCAATTCCTTAAGAGTATTATTAGCATCAATGTACATTCTTGCATAAAACAAAATGTGAACCAGTATGCAATACGACTCAGTAGTGTGGCGAAACCCTGTTCGAGTTTTTGCCCATTTAAAAAATTTCAATGCTAAACTTGAATCTTGTTTTAATTCAGCCAAAACTCTCGAAACCCATATCGGCGCCAATGCCGAATCAAACAAATCAACGATTTTTGGATCGTCCCATTGATCTAGAAGAATTACTTTGCGCAAAGAATCTCTATTAATATCTTGAAAAAGATTGTTGGGACATGTTTTGCTGACAAATGGGTATCTGATAATACAGAGAAAACCAGTGATCCAAATCAAAGGGCAAGATATAAAAGAGGGATGTGAAAGTTGATTTAAGGAGAAATGATTAGGGTTTGAAGAGATTGAAGAGCTTACTCTATGAGGGATTCTACGATTGATGAAGAAGAAACTGCGTAGAGAAAATAGCATTTTGTAGAAGAAACTGAAAGCAACTTCAATTAGTTTCATTTTAAGAGAAGAGAATGCATTGCTTGAGGTGTTTTGAACGAGCATTCATGTTTCATAGCTTGTTTATTTAGGGTTTAGTGGGGGAGGGTTTTTGAGTTTTCCAAATTTTGGACCGGAAGTTTTGGACCCAGAGCATGCGTGTCTGTATTATTTTTCATTTTCTTAATAATTTATTCTACAAAGTAGAATTAATTAATATTTTAATTTAATATTATTGTAATTAAAAATACTTTTTTATCTTATTTTCTTTAAAATAGTATTTAAATTAAAAATAATAATAATAATAATAATAATAAAACAATTATTTGAAATTTACAACAATCCCATAATAATTTAATATTTTTGTAATTAAGAATACATTTCTTATTTTATTTTCTTTAAATTTATACTTAAATTATAAAAAAAAAAAAAACGATTATTTGGAATTTACAGCAATCCCAAAATGGTTTACTATTTTATTTAAAATATTTTTGGCAGACCAAAGACATTTTTGCAAGTTGTTTTATATATAAATAAAATAACTACCGATCCTAATATTCTTTTGAAAACAAACCATCAAATATGTTTTACATTTTTTCAAAATTTGAAAAATCAAAAATATTTTCCAGAAAATACTCAGGTCTTTTACAAAATTAAACGTGAAAAATAATTTTCATAACATGAGATTAAAGAAATTGAAATATGTTCAACATTTCTTCACAAAACATGAAAATGCCAAAACGACACAGTTTTAAGGGTGCAAGCAAAGCCAACAGCCAACATGAAAACGGACGCGAAACTTGACAAAAATGTTTCTTATTATCTTGTGTGTCTACTGTTACAGTGATGCACCTAGCCATTCAAATTAGTTAAATGCAGCATAAAGGGCATAAGGAAAATCCTCATCCAATTAGTTTTAAATACAATGCAAAAGTTTTCAAATTGATACAAGACCAGAATTTAAATATTCCCTACTCCTGTAAAGAAATTGCATTACAGCTAAACCAACTCAAGCATAATTCAGAACCCACCAGCCTAGCCCACTTTGAAGGTTCTCCCAAAACCACAATAATGACAGGAAACATAAAAAGAAAACAGTCTGAGTTCTCCCTATTCTTCATGAGAACATGACACCAATCTTCTTAGCAAAGTCATCTCCATCCTCATCATCCAAGTATTCTTCTTCAGCATCTGCATTTTCACCTTCTTCATAATTATAATCCCCTTCATCACCCTGCTCATATTCATAGTCTCCATCCCTATGATCATCGCCTTCAAGATCGTGATCTTCCACCCCTTCTTCAACAATCATCTCATCTTCAGCCTCAAGCTCACTTGCATTAGGTAGTTGAGAAGACTGATCATTAGTCACTTCAGTTTTTCCTTCTGCTTGTCTGTCGGCATGGGACTTTGCTGACTTGAATTCTTCATTGTTGTTAGCTAATTCCTTGGATTCATTGGAAATAGAACCTGGGGCAGCAGTATTGTTTGAGCTGCCAACCAAACTTCCCCCACTTTCTTTCTGATTAATATCTTCTTTGTTGACAGAAGAAATTCCTCTTTTCCTCTTCAGAATCTCACTAAGGGGCATTGGACCATCAAATGAAAGGTCACCTTCAGATTGCCTATGATCTTCTAAGTTTTTCCTCTTTCGAAGAGATTGCTGCTCCTTGCTCTCTGCATTCTTACCACCTTTCAGCTCTGCAAGACTTTTAGGACCAGCAAAGTTAGCATTTCTGTCATCCGTTATTTCTCGTCTGATCTCAGGGCCCCTAAAGTTCCTCCCTCCATTATAATTATCCTCCACCCTACCTTTTATTCTGTCACGAAGCCTCCCCCGGTGGGAGGACTGAGGCCTATTAGGTGACACAGAACCCCAATTCCTTCCCCTGTCCATTTCCATTTCTATTCGCAACTCACTATTACTGACTGGAGATCTCCTTGGGAGCTTTATTCTGCCACGAAGGTGACTACTATGGGAGTTTTCATGCAAGGATAAACGGTGCAAGTCTCTTCGAGAAGAACTCCGGTGACTCTGCTCTTCAACTTGATTGTCAGGGGCATAATCAAGATTGACAACTGATCTCAACCCGCTACCCCTCCCATGCTTTGAAAGGCGGTATCGTAGATCAGCTTCATCAATTGGATTAGTGGTTTCAGCCTTCAAGTAACTCCTCCTTTCCAGATGAGACGAACCACCTGTTAACATTTTATCTGATGAAGCCCCGTGCTGTTCCCAAGCATACTGCCCCTGCATGTGGTCATATGAGTCATATCTGCATGGATCGCGAAATACTTCTCTGTCCATGTCAGCCACCGAATTGTAATCAACAGAGTGAACCATATCATATTCATTCACAGAACTCAAGTTCTTTCCTTCATGACCTCCTGTTCTCCCATATTGATCTTCATCATGGTAGTAATCAGAATCTCCAAGCTCATTATCAACAAGAACATCAAATCCAGGAGAAGACTCCCTAAAAAACTCATCAATGTCCTTCCCATGGTGGAAACTTTGTTCATCTGATGCACGAGCCACATGCAAACGATTAGAACGGCCCAGAGAGTTACCATTGACAACGGGAGGAACATTACTTGCTTTGAATTGAGGAAACTCATCCTCTATGCTTGAAGGTGGTGGGGCATTTCTTACAATGCCCACAGTATTTCGTGGTAAAGCATTTTCAGCTTTTAGAGTAGGCTTATTAGCTTCAGAAGGTACTACAACTGCTTTTGAATTTGCTGGCTGAATCTTTTGCTCTTGAGGGCACTTTAGGAGGGCACCAGAAGCCTTCCTCAAAGTTGGTAGTTCGTTAGCAGGGGCAGCTGCTGTAGGCGTCGGGGCCTTACTAAAAATAGGATTCAGTCCATGCAGAAAAGCACATCTGTCACCTTTTAGGCAAAGCCCCTTTTGGAAAAAAATGCATGGAACTGCTTGTTTACCCAAGTTGTGTGAGGGCTGTATGCCAGGCGTGGCTGCTGAATGCAATGAAGGAAAAGAAGATCCACTAGAGACTACCGTTTGTGTTCCCAACAGGCCATCAAGTGGCTGACAAAGAGAACATCAAAATTTCACATTAATGATGTAGTTACAATTGGAAACCATATAAATAATCGAAAAAGACTTCCAATTTTACTGTCTAGTAATTTCCAAATCAACCACAGATCCCAGTCACTTCCAAAGCCCATTTGATATTATTTTAATATGAGTCTATTAAGATAGTCAAGAGGAAAAACCTTACCGGGTGACGGAACCCACACTTGGGATTCAAGCAATTGCCATTCAACCAGAAATAACAATCCTTGGGGTTAACTCGGGCATATTCACTATGCCGATACTCACATTCACTCCCCTGTTGACATAGAAGTAATAAATAGGCCTCAGTCAGAAAATTCAACAACCGTTGCTTTTAAATAACTAAAGGATTCATAACAATACAGCATCAGGGCCTAAACTGCATCTTAACAACATTTACTTGATAGAAGTAGATACTATAATACAACAAATTAAGTATGTATGCATGTCTGAACCACCTTTTCCCCATTAACAATTTATTCATGATCAATACACTAACTTCACAAATCATTTTCTAAATAAGAATAAAGAAAATAGTAGAAACATAATTTAAAATAGACAAGAACTCCCACAAAAGCAATGGTTATGCAAGAAATAGTCACTGGCAGATCACCATGCATATCAAACAAAGCTTATTCTAGACACTACCCCACATTTTACAACATTGAAATAATCATAATCATATAGACTACTTGTTGAGGAAACAAAATAACAGCCGGCCACTCAGAAGTAAAAGGCAATGGAGACAATCTACAACCAACTGCAACCTAAACAATTTCCAAATTTTGGAGAAAGGTTCCAATTCCTATGGCAAGCGTCGCAACCTAACCTTTTTCCTTATAAACAATTATGCTTCGTGGGCTTGGCAGCAAAACAGTAATAATCTTTTGTTGTTTTCTGTGGCAAGCATTGTAACCTAATCCTTTTTCCACAAAACAATTATGCTGGCGGGCTTAGCAGCATAAACAGTAATAACGTTTTGCTCTTTTCTGTGGCAAACATTGCAACCTAATCCTTTTTCTTTAAACAAAATTACGCATGGTGGGCTTGGCAGCAAAAGAACAATAATGTTTTGCCGTAAAGTAATTGATACAGCTATACTAACTTAAGATTCATAACAAAAAGTAATTCAATTTCGACGACAGCTGGGTTCATAGTGAAACATACAAAAACGATGTCAAATTGCTTATACAGAAGTATATAACACTAGGATTTAGCTGACAAGATCTATAATATATACCTTAACTAAAGACCCAAATCAACCCAGTTATGAATTTAATCAAAGAAAACCTAAAATAGTAAATCTGGAATCGAAACTAGAACACAGAGCAAGATCTCATCAAAAAAAATTATTTTACTTTTTGGGTTTATAACAGAAAAAATAAGATCTTATTAACATGGTAAAAACCCTAAAAAAAGCAAAGAAGAAGAACGGGAAAAAGGGAGAAAAAAAAAAAAAAGAAAGGAACCTTTTTGCAGGTTAAAGGAGAAGCAAGAAAGTAAACGCAATCAGTGTTTCTCTTTAAGGCCTCCTCTTCAGGTGACGTTGTAGATGCTTGAGGCGGCTGTTGTTGCTTTTGGGCGGCCACAACCATGGCGGTTCTTTTGTTGGAACAAACGAAGATCCTTGTCGTTTGTTGCTGTTGTCGTTAACAACTTCAGATCAAATGAATTGTCTATAAAAGAGAAAGAAACGCAAGAATCAAAAGCAAAGCAAGATTGAATCAAAGAGTCTGACGATTAAAGAGAAGAAAAGAGAAGAGCCGCCACAGTGAAAGAGAGATTGAGAGGAGTGAATGAATGAATGACCTTCAATTTCTAACTCATTGGGTTTCATTTATTTTTTCATATTTAAATTTATTTTTAATTGTGTATATATAATTTTTAAAAGCTTGGCTTCGCTTTGCTTGGCTGTACAAGGGAGACTTAAAAGATGATGTTGTGTGTTGTTTTCCTTTTGGTTGTGTTTGGTTTGCGGTGGTTTGTGTTTTGTTGCTGTTTTCGGCTTCCTAGCTAGGACTATTTTGCACGTGGCTTCCTTTAATTGGCCCATTCTTTTTCGGTTTTCAAGTCCTTTGGGAGGGGATAAACCTTCACAATTTTTTTTTTCCTAAAAAATAAAATTTTATTATAAATTAATTAAAATAAATATGAGCATTCATAACTTACCACTCTTAATCTTCCCACTACTATTTTAATATGAATATTTATAACATTCATCTCTCAATTTTTTCATAACATTTAAAAACTTATAACTCATGATTTATAAATTTATTATTACCTTCCATGTTATGATCATGTAACTACAAAAGTAAAGCACAACTCTTTATTTTAAAAAACTTTCTTCTTTGTTTCTTATATATAATAGTTGTTTCTTATATCTTTTTTTTGTTAATATTTGTCACTTTAAGTTTTTGAAAGAATATTTTATATAAATATTATCAATGACATATTATATTTGTTATTATTATTAATTTCACATTTGTAACATGGTTACTTTCCTAAAATGGTATGTGTATTGTTTATCTTTAATTATGCATAACTATTTATATAACAATTAAAATAATTTTGGGTTATAAACTAAAGGAATTGCAAAAAATGTAATATAATGGAGGAATTTTTTTAAATATTTATGCAAGTAATGAAATAATAGGATGTATTTTTTTATTAATTATTACCCTATGTCCTTTTAAGTAATATCAACCAAAATGAATATGATTGAAATATTTAACAATCATTTAATATTTTTCTTTCATTACTTAATATCTATTTATTGAAATAATAAATTATTTATACTTATTTGTATTGTTTTATAGTTGTTTGAAAATATCAAATGTTGTAAAACTTGAATTCATGGCTTTTGATATTTTTGGAAATAATTATCTATATTGGCCCTTCAATGTTAAAATTTCTCTTAATGTCATGAATATTAAAAACATTATTAAAGAAGACAATAAGACATCTATCCAAGACTATACTAAAGCGATGACTTTTATTCGCTACCTCTTTATGACCAATTGAAAATTGAGTGACTTATGATACAATATCTTTTTTTTTAAATTTGTCTAAATAAAATATTTAATCACCAAATGACATTTATACTTTCAAAAGCTTGTTATTACCATATGCATTTAATATTACAAAATTTTAAATTCATTAGCTCATATAATTTAATATTATTCAAAATTGTTTCTCAATTACAATTGTACAGAGAAAAAATATTGATGAAAATATGTTAGAAAAAAATATTATCCACTTTTTAAAAATTAGCTCCTACAGTAACAATATTGAGAACGGAGTAAAAAATATTTTAAACTTATCTAATATCTTTTAATAAATTTTATTGAAAAATTATTAGTCTCACCAATTGAATGTGTACCATTCCTTGAAAAAAAATGATACTTCAGTTAATAATTGTAGTACCAATCAAGGACGTGCTCAAGGCTATAGTCACAAACATAATCAATAATCATGGTGGTTATAACAAAATATTTAGATCAAACCACTCGAAGTGGAATAATAAAGATGAAAAAAAAAAAAAAGACAAACAAAATGATCCACAATAGAAACTTTCAAAGGGTCATGAAAGTGTTTGCTTTAAATGTGATATGAAAAGACATTGGTTGAGTATTTATTGTATATCAAAACATTTGACTAATATTTACAAAATATTCAAAAATGTAAAATAAAAGGAAATTGAAACCAATTTTATTGAACATGACAATGCAATTGATATAACTTATTTAGATGTTTCAAATTTTTTTCAATATCCTAATGATAAAATTAAACACTTAATTAGTGATGGACATGTGAAGACCAATTAGAGTACTTTGATTTTGAATTTTTTCAAAATTTAATTTTTTTTCAAGTTTGGTGTATTTAAGATTTGAAGTTATAGTGTAAGTAAAGTTTAGTATTATGGTGTTTTTAAATTAGGTTGCAAAGGAAATTTTTCATTTGAGTGTTTTATTAGAGTTTGGTGTGTAATTTTCAAAATTTCCTTAATAAAATAGTTTTTGTTATGTCTTCTTCACATTATTTGCATATTATTTGTATTAATTATATTTTTATTAACTTTTTTTTATATGTGTGTGAATATAAAAATGAATATTATAAAAGATTTGAACAATCATATAGTGAATGATAAAGATGAACGCTTGTTAGATAGTGTTACAATGCATATAATTTTACCAAATAGAAAAAAATATTTTTCTTAATTAATGTTACTATAGTTAATGTTAATACAATATTAGATTCTACCTATTTAATTGAAGCTTAAGAATAGCCAATACTATATCATTAATGGCAAAAAATTATCAATCAACAATGTTTTATACTCTAACAGATTTAGAAATTTTTTTTTTCAATTTTAAAGATATTCATCAATATGACTATCATATTCAAACATCTAATGAAGGTAATTGATGCGAACCTTAAGAGTATCAATTTTGAAATTCAACAAACTTGAATTGGAATTCAAATTTTAAGAAAACTAAAATTTATATTAAAGAACTCTAACCTAGTAATTAAAGGAACCAAGAACCAATGATAAAGACATTGACCAATGATTCACTAACCACGAATCAAATGTATAAGAAAAATATTTAAACACCATAAGAGAAATCTATTGATAGGTTCACGAAATTATCTGAAAAACCAAAAATAATAATAATTCTCACAATCTTAATTAAATAAAATCTAATCTTTCTAATTATAATGTTGTTTAAACTCTTTTATATAAAGCTTATAATAAAATTTTAAATAATTTAGAATTAAAAGTCCTAATTTAAAATGATTAGAAATAAAAATTTTAAAATAATAAAAAAAATAATTAATTAAAATATATGCCTATGCAGTGTTCTTACTAGAAAAAGAATTTTATCTACATGTTTGGATCACATTGACCAGCTTTTAATACTTTTCGAAATTCAATTTTATGCTTGATTATATAATTGATATTAATTTCGAATTTTATTCAGTCCAAATTTCTTATATCAATCCATTAAATGCTACTTTAATTTTCTTCATTTTTGATCTTGTAATTGGTCTAATTGGCACATGTGAAAGAATCATTATAAGTTTGTTATTGATTCTTATCATTCTCACTCTTTTTAAAAAGATTCAATCTTGAATCGTCACCTATATCATAAAAAGAAAGATAAAAAAATATTAAAAGTAACACGAACATTATACTCACTTGGAAGATCTAATTTGTTTAAGAACTTGGAATGAACCATTTCTTCTATAATGCAATTTTGTCCTTCTTTGAGTTAGAAATATCTTTTTCCTCATATGCACCTAAACCCAATCACTAAGTATAAAGATAACTTATCTATACCCTTAATTGATTTTAATCGCATATTGCTTGTTCTTTTTTTCTCAATATGTTGTCAAATACTCTCATGTAGTTTCTTAATCATTTTAACCTTTTTTTAACTATTAAGATTATTTCTTTTATCAACAGGTATTAGGTAACAAATTTAATAATGTTAAAAGATTAAAACCATAAACAATCTCAAATAATGGATAATTTATAGTAGTATGAATAACTCTATTATATACAAACTCAATAAATAATAAACATTCTTCTCAATTTTTTAAGTTTTTTTAAATGATAGTACATTAAAAAGTAGTTAAATTTCTATTCACTACTTCTGTTTGCCCATCCATTTATGGATGACAAGTTATAGAAACAGCAACTTAATTCCTAACTTACTCAACAAAACTTTGTAAAAGTAATTAACGAACTTAACATCTCGATCAAATACGATACTCTTTTAAACGCCATAAAATCATGCTATCTCCCTAAAAAATAAAACTGCACTATTGATTACATTATCAGTTTTATAACAAAGTATAAAATGTGTCATTTTAGAAAACTTATCAATAACTACAACAATAAAATTTCTACCCCTTTTTGACTTTAGTAAATCTAATATAAAATCTATGAAAATATTAATTCAAGGTTCACTAGGTATCGGTAAAGATGTATATAAACCATGAGGTAAAACTTTAAATTTAGCTTTCTTACACATAACATATTTTACACAAATTCTTTCCATATTACATTTCATCTTAGGCCAAACAAAATGCTCTAGTAACACATCTAAAGTTTTCTTAATATGAAAATGTCTTATTAAACCTTTCCCATGTGCCTTACACACAAGCAATTCTCACATAAAACTATTAAGCACACAAAGGTTATTCTCTTGAAATAAATATTTATGTAATCTATCAAATTTTTCAAAAGTTGTCTTTTCACACTCCTCATATATACATTAGTAAAATGAATGTCATTAACATAAAAGTCATCAATATATTCAAAACCTAATAATTTTCTATTTAAAGTAAAAATAAGAATGTTCCTTCTTAATAATGTATTAGCCATGGTATTTTTCTTACCTTACTTGTATTTAATCACTTAAAAAAAGACTCAATAAACTCCATTTACTTGGCATGCCTTTTATTTAAATTACCTTATCCCTTCAAGTTCTTTAAGGACTTGTTGTTGATATGCATGAAGATTTCCTTTAGTCATAGATAATGTTGCCAAGTCTCTAATATAAGCAAACCAATACACACACACACATAGCGAAAATACACAAAATATATAGCTTACTTTTTGAAATCTATATGATAAACTCTAATATTATTATATGTATATAATTTAATGCAATAAATATGTGCATTCCTCTAGTTATACAATTTTTGCCAAACCATGAATATAGATCAATTATCTCTGCATCTCTACGATATTCACAAGATTGAAAATCTAACTTGAAGTGTTAATTCTTATTATTTGAGTATGTGATATTTTTACACGTTCTTCTTTTCTCAAAAATAAGGACATAAAAATAAATTTTAAGCACACACTTAAAAACGCGAATATCATATATTTATATTGCTATTTTAGGTATTTAATTTAAACTAAAACTATTTAATTAGGTTTTCTTATAAAGTTCAATTTATTAAGTGAAGTAGATACTAATAAAATTTAGTCCAATCTTTATATAATGGACTTAATCAAAATCAATACTCAAATAACTTAACAAATCCTAAATACATTTAATATTCTCCATATATATATATATATATATTATTTTCGATTTTAATGTGTAACTCAATAGATTCTCATAATATTAGTAGTAATAGTAAAATCTAATTTTAGTGTTACAAGTAATGAGCGGTGTTTAACAATACATCATAACTACTCAAGTAATAGGAATGTCAATGGTTTAACATCACTTTATTTGTTACCAATGTTATCATATAATTCAATTATTTTATTTTAAATATTTTAATTAAACATGAGAAATGGAATATGTCAACCTTATATAGTTCAATTTTATATTTTTTTGATATTTAAAGTAAATTTATTCTATCAAATGAAATCATCACATATTAACTTATTTGAGCATGATTATGTATTTTTTAAAGTTTTACTCAATAGTATTTAATAGTATATCACAAGTATAGATATTCTTTTTTAAGGCATTAATATGTTATCAAAATATCTAACAAGTATCCAATTAATTAAAAACACTAAGAACAATAAAGAATATTCAACCAATAATCAAAATTTTCAATAAATTCAAAAAAGTAAAAATCAATTCATTTTAATTTGGCTACATCATAACTCTATAATATAAGAATTAGTTCATAATGTAATAAAATAAAAATTATCATAATTACATTCAATATTCCAATAAAAAATTAAACTTTTTTCTGTTGATAAATGCTTTTATACAAAATCCAAGCTTCTTGATGATCTTTCCCTCTTTTCTATCCTTTTTTCTTTCTTGATAGCATTATTTCTCTTCTATTTTTCATCTTTAATGTCCCTCTTAATAGCTATCTAATTTCATTTTGATTTCTTCCCTTTTAAAAAGAAGAAAATGTGGTAAATAAACAAAAAAAAAAAGTCTATTTTGGTATGTTAGGGCTTTGGCCTTCTAGTGTTACAAACCCTAGCCCTAATTATCCTGAGGCCGTAACCTTTAAGCTACTGCCTTCAATGTTTTCTTCTTGTTTAATGCCATGACCTTGTCTTTCAAAGTTGTGATATTGTATTTTCTATTTTATTTCTTTTTCTTTCCTATCCAAAGCTTGTTTTTTCACTCTAAAACTTATTATTTCATGAATTTATTTTCTTCTATATATAAATCAATAAATAAATAAAAAGAATAAAAAAGTATCAAAAGTAAATAAATAAAGGGATAAACTAACAAAATATCAAAGGTAAGCATATAAAAAAATTTATATAAAAATGACGCTAAGAGTATAATAAAATAAAAATAAAGCACAACATAATTCTTAGATCAAATTTATCTATTTCATGCAAGAGACATGTTATATTATATGCTACAAAGTTCTTATCATATATATTTACCTTTATAACTTATTTTTGACCAACAACCAAATATTTCTCATTTAAGAATTTTTAGTTGAACTATAAATGTTTCAATTGCACTCTCATAAAGATATGATGGATTTGCAAAGAAATCTTAAAATTTATGTTGGCTTTAATTCTCTATCCATAATTAGATATATTGAATATTTTATAAGAAATCTTTTTACCATGATATTAGCAAATTGCTATTTTGGTAAATAAGTTTTTCCATTGTTAGAAAAAGAAAAGACCAAAATAAACGAATGACATTAAATCACATAGTAGGCATCATTGTTATCTCATCATGATCCTCGTACAAATCAATGTGAACTTGAAGTTTATAAGACCGTTAATTTATAAAATATTGCAATCAAATTCTAAATGCATTTTTTAATTCAAGAGAAATAATAAGCAGGTGATGAGGTCTCTGAATGACAACATGATAAAACTAATGAAAGTAAAGCACGTCTAAATTGTGAAAGATTAATTAGTTCAAAAGACAACTTGTCGAAAAAGAAGAACATAAGAAAAGTTACAAAAGATAAATAACAATGTCGCTCATTAGATAGCAGAAAATGATCAATTATATGTATCAACATTATTGCCTTAAAAGAAGAAGATTTATCAACAACTAAAGACAACTCAGTTTCTCTTAAAAAGATAAAAAAATATTGAGATTTCAATTAACTATGTTAGTAAAAAAATATATATTGGGAGCAAAATAAAATTATTATCGATAATATATTTTTATTTGTTATTGCTCATAGTTTTATAAAAGATAATTTCAGGGATCTTAAACCACAAACTGTGGAAAAATCTTGACAAAGAAATGATCAGCTATAATGGAAAAAAACTATTCAAATAGAGTTAAATTCACTTGCAAAATATAAAGTTTTAGGACCTAAAGTACAAATACTTAAAATTGTCAAACTTGTTGAATATAAATAGGTTTTTCAAAGAAAACAAAATAAAAAAATAAGATTGTGAAATATAAAGTAATATTAATAACACAAGACTTTTCTCAAATACCTATTATTGATTATAAGGAGATATATATTTTCTTGTGATGGATGCAATCATATTTTTATTTTTGGTTAGTCTTCTAGCTTTGATAGGCTTGATATGCATATTATGGATATAGCGACTTGTTATATATATAGATGTAATTGTATTTCTATTGACACTAATATCTATTTAAACATTCCTAAAGGATTTAAAATGTCATAGGCAAATAATTTGAAACTTCATAGCTCATATTCATTAAAACTAGAAATATACTTATATGGATTGAAACAATTTGGGCATATGTGGTACAATTGCCGCACAAATATCTAGTAAAAAAAAAGGTATATAAATAATCCAATTAGTCCTTGTGTTTTTATTAAAAGTTTAAAATAAAATTTGCAATAATTGTTATATATATTGATGATTTGAATCTTACTAAAACCCTAAAAAGGCTTTTAAAGAGAACTTATTTTTTGAAAAGTGAGTTTCAAACGAAAATTTTGGAAAAACAAAATTTTGTCTTAACCTGCAAATCAAGCATTTGTCAAGTGGAATACTCATACATTAGTCAACATATTCTAAAAGGCTTTCAAAGTGTTTTTATACTGATGAAGCTCATCCATTAAGCACTCCAATGATAGTGTGGTCCATTGATGTAAGGAACGTGTGCATATCAAGTTTTGGTTCCAATTCTAAGTGAAACCAAAACCTATCACAAATAAATTAATTTCCTACATTTTAGAATAAAAACTTACTCTATTTAATATGCTATCCTATTTATCGATTTCAAGTTTCTTTGTTAATAATTATCTAATTTTTTCTCATAGATTCATAACAATTAATTCAACTAAAATTTTACATGATTCGAGCAAACTTTTAAAAGATTTTTATGGACATAAAGCTATTTACTGGCAAGTGGCAACCCATGAACATACTTAACACAATAAATTTTTTTATTTCAAAACAAATAATAAGAATCAACATTGAGTTTATAATTATTTTTTTTTTTTTTTACGTATCAATTAGACCTATTACAAGAACAAGAGATGAAGTATAATTTATTTAAAACATATTTTTGTAACATTTTAATTAAGTTTTCTAGTGTATTTAGGAATACCACATAGATATATATTTTTTAATTATTTATTTATTATTTATTTTAGAACTTTTATTCTTAATTATTTTATATTAGATTTTTTATTTCTACTTATTTTATATTTGAACTTTTAATCCTAATTATTTAAGGTTTTAATTATAAGTCTTATATAATAAAACTTAAACAACATTGTAATTTAAGAGATTAAATTTTATTCACTTAAGAGTATGAGAATTGCTCTTCTCTTTTATTCTACAAAAAATTTTGTAAACTTATGGTATTCAAATCTTTTTCTTATGTTTTTAGTTCGTAGTTAAAGAATCATTGGGTTAAGGTATTTACTATTAATTTTTGGTTCTTTTAATCATTGGGTTAAAGTTCTTTAATATGAATTTTAATTTTCTTAGAGGTTGAATTTTAATTTTCTTAGAGGTTGAATTTTAATTCAAGTTAGTGAGTTTCAAAACTGATATTATTGATATTCACATCACCAAATTATAAGTAATATTAGTAAAAAAATATATATAAATATAAATAACACATATCACCTTGCAACATATTAAGTTGAATTCCACAACATAAATATTATACATTACATAGTCCTCAGATTATAGGCTATTGCTTCACCCTGCATAAATCAAAACAAGTCAAATTATGGATTTAACAACTTTAAGAAAAATTGTTAGTGCTAATAATAAATTTTGAAAGGTTTTTTGAAATACCTATCCTTCATATTATAGGGGTAGATTTGTCATTTTATTCATAAGTTTGCATTTTACTGCATAAACATTCATTATAAAGTTTTTGACATGAGATTAGGCTCAATATTTAATTTTTTAAGTTGAAATATTTAGTATTATTTTTTTAAAAAAAAGTTTTAAGCTCGAATATCGATTAGGTACTAAAATATAATAAAATCATAATAAATATAAAAGGAGAGGCGCATTTTGATAAAAACCCAAACCTAGCCTCCATTCCTTTTTAAATTTTTTTTTCTTTTTTCTTTTCATTATCTACCACAAATCTTACTTATTTAATTCAAAATCAAATATTCTTGAGCTCTTTCTTGCTTCTTAAGGCTTCATTTTCAAAAATTTTCTACGATTTTGCAAGATTTGGAGTAAGGGCTCAAAACCCATATTTGGCAAAAATCCTATGGCCTCCAAGCATTCTTGAGTTTCTCTTAAGTTCTAAATAAGTTTTTAACTCTCTAAAAGCTTTAGTTTCAATTATTTGATTAGTTTATTCAAAGTTAAAAATGGGTTTTTGATTATGGTGATTTGTTGTGTAGTAATTTAAATTTGTGCTATGTAGTTTGAGAACAATACAAAATGGTTGTTTTGAAAGTTAGAAATTTGATTTTTATGATTATAAACTTAAAATGAGAATGGAGTTGAAGTGGAAAAATTTAGTGAGAGTGAGTTTCCTATGTAGCCAAATATTTAGGAGGAAAAACATTGTTGAAATGAACAAAAATGGCCAAACATATTGTTGTTGTGGAATCTTTAGAGAATCTAGTTGATATATTGAAAATTTGATGTTTAAGAAAAAGAAAAAAAAGATATGCATTCTATTCTGGATCTTCTAAATTGTTTTTGAATTACCAAATGACCTCTAAATAGGATGATTCAAAAACTATTAAAAAGCTTGTTAAGTTTAGTTTAATTTATTAAATTTTACAATTCACACTCTAACTAAACAAAATGAGCAAAATAACCTGAAAGATCACTTTTGAATAAATTCTAATAACTTACAATTTTTCTTTTTTTAGGGTTCAAGCCTTAATCTATGTGTTGACCTAGGAAATTAGATATATTATGCACACATATCATTTATAAGGAAAAATATTCAATTTAAATTTAGGAATTAATAATGTTTTATATATATATATATATATATAAAATTTTAGGCAATAATATCTCAAGCAAAGAACAAAGTCAACGTGAATATTAAAAGAAAATAAGAGAGTGCATATCCTCCATATATAGTGAGTAAATTATTTACACTATTTTAAAGCTTTTCAAATTTATTTTAAAATATTGTTTTGTTTTTACTAATTGTAATAAATATAAAATAAATATTAAGATATAATAGTTTTTGATTAAATGAATTATTGATATGTGGTTTTGATTTTTATTGTTGTGATACAATTGATGAACTGGATTTATAAGAATGGCCCTCAGGGCTTGTATGTGTTATAATTGAAATATTTGATCTATATGTATTGATTTATAGGTGATATGGCCAATAAGCAAATATTGGTATTGGTACTTATACAGTTACAAAAAGTAGCCTATGGACGGACCTATAAAGAGGCTATATAGGTGATTGTATGCTTTAAATAAGGCTGTTGTAAGGAAGAATATCCTACATAAGCCCATTAGCGAGCGATAATGTGAGGACAGCCACAATTATTACCATATGGTTACTCCTGCCAACATTAGTAAGACAGATAATATTATTTTTCTTAGATATTAATATTTAATTATTTAAAAAGTAAAATGATAATATAATTTTATAATATTATATTTTTATGACAAATGTATGATTTCTTTTTCTTTTATATAAATAAACTCATTGATAGACTTAAATATCTACCTTAGGTCAAAGTTACACTTACGTAAAGAGACTTAACCGGTCGTTTATAAATAAAATACATAGTTCTAAAATTTTATTTAAAATGTATCATGAAATAAGAATTAGTTTTTTTTTTTTTCGGTGTTAAGTATATTGTAGTATCCCAATATCTATTATTTAAATTTTATTTTTGTAATAATTTACTTAGTGAATATTATGTATTCACCCCTCTTAGTCTTCAGTTATAGGTCGAGAAGTGTATGTAAATTTATACGTGGTGTGACATTAAGGCGACCATAGCTCTTTCAATAGGGTTCTCTTTTCCCACTTCCTATTCTATTTGAGTTCTCTAACAGCTTAACAAAATTTGTATTTGAAACTTTATGTTATACTTTGAGAATTTTAGTTTGTATTTGAAAGATATTATTATAAGATATTTATGACTTAAAATTCTAAAAATAAACTAGATGGATGATTTTATATGATGAAAATATTTGGGTAGCGTGTTTTACAATTACATCGTGTCGAATACTTATTTGCATTAAATATTTTATTATGATAATATTTAGATAGTAAATCTATTAAATGTATTATTTTAATCAATAGTATGCAAGAAATTTTACAAATATTTATATTGCTATACTGCCCAATTTGCAATTAAGTTTGTTATGAAAGTTAACTGAATTGAAACAGTATGCATTTGAATACGAAATTTAGTTATGAGGAATGACTGTAATGAGCCTTGCAGACTCTCAAGGACGTTCCTAAATAAGGGGCAAATTTTGAGTGTATGCAATGGTTGTCACATGTCAATTTTTCAAGGTCGGAGCGTGACATCTTTGAAGTAATAAACTCTAGGTCACATCTATATTTCTGGTTATATTCAACAAAATTGAAGAATGATGCATGTAGAATAATATTAACCCATTAATATAGCTTTCACTAGTAACATCCAAACCTAATCCAGTAGCAGTAAAAGTTATTCATTTTCTAAAATGGAAAAAGAAGTATTATCTACTATATTAACAAAAAACTACCAACGTTAACATCTTATGCTTATGCTAATCTTATTCTCATAAGGCACAAACTAAAAAGTTCAAATTCGACTTCAAATACGCAACTGTAGCTTCCATAAATAATTGCTAGCTTTGTTAATTTGTCCTAACATTAGTGAATCAAATCATTTGAAATTACACAACCTTATATTATAATATTAAATGATGTATTCAAAAGAATAATGCATGACAAAAATATAGTATCACCAAGCCAATAACCAATAACAGTACAATAACACCCAACACCTACCAAAAAGCAACAACTCCAACAATATCAATGATAACATTAACACAATTGATAATATTAACAAGTAAAAATTATAAATAATGTATTTGTTTCAAAACAAGTAATGCAAACCATGTTACAAGAAAATAACTTTAGTTGTTTGTAATTCACTTTTAAATTTCAAAATCTTTTTTGTTCATATACTCGATACTCATCACTATGCACATTTTTATTTCAAATAAATAAAAAATGTGCACAAATTATGTTACAATAAGATTTAAGTAAATTGATTAAAATTAAAATTACATAATCAACCTTATAAGAATTATATCTTTCATTTAATATTTATTGGCACTAGTGCATCTCTAACCAATCTTGAGTAAAAATTAATGCTTGTACCAATTTTGAAGTTAAGCAATTTCAAAATAGATTAACAATATGACTCAATATATTAAAAACCAATTCCAAGGTAAACAATGGAAACAAAAATTGCCAACGTATCTCTTGTAATTCAAGAAAGAACCTTATACTTAAATATATTAATTTTTCACTAAACCAAAATATCGAGATTTATTCATCATTTTCATAAGCTTCTTCAAAATAATTTATCAACTTTAATTTAAACTCCACATCTTCTTAATCTATGATAAACCTTATTAATTCATCTTAAATCTATATGTCATTATTATTGCCATCAACACTACCATTCTTTTTTATCATACTTGAGTTTTGAGATAAATGATTTAGTTTAAAACTTCTACAACCACTTTCATAATACTGAAACAAACCTTATAAGTCATTTTTCAAATGTGCATATTTCTCCTAAACTTTTGTATTATCATTACCAAAAAGTCTATTGTAATAAAACTTAACTACATGCATCTTATATCTAGGATCTAATATAATTGTAATAACAACCATAATGTTAAACTTATCAACATTACCATAATACTTATCAAACTTTTCTTTTATTTCAAATACTTACTTTTAACGTACGAATTTATGTAATTTTCCCATTCATTCATACAAGTGAAGATGAAAATTATATTATGAATATATCCATTAAATGTGACATATAATGATGCCAACATATTTTTAATGGCAAGATAGAATTTCTTTAAATGTATTTTAAAATTTAATAATTGTGTTTAATATTAGGTAAGTGAAATTTTACTTAATTGAAACATCAAAACAAATTTTACCATTATAAGTAATCCTATCTCTCTCAACATAAAATTTAAATTGTTAAGTTTTTACTAGAAAATTTCTCACATATTTCAATGCATTATGTATCATTTAATGGAGTTATTAATTTTTCCAAGCTCATCTTTAATAATCAATTTAAAATATAGGCAACACATCTCATATAGAGATAATCCTCATCATGAACTAAGTTTAGAAGTCTACCTTTCAAATATATAACTGTTACATCATTAAAACTAATGTTTTGTACTATAAGTGTAAACACTTTATCACCAATACACCATTCTTGATTGCATAATTTTATTATTTTTTATATTTGTATACCTTTATGACTAAGCATTTCAATATAATTCAAAATTCTTTTATGCAATTTTCAATCATTAGTAATGAAATGAACACTGAGACATAGATAATTAAGAGTTTTAATAGAAGTTCAAATATTCACAATTAAAGCAATTCTTGTATTCATAGATTTTAAGTATTCTTGCAAATTAGTCATCTCTCTCATATATATTTCTATGCAATCCCTAACAATAGTAAAGTAAGAAATAAATTAAAACTAAGGATATAAAGTATACATAAACTCTAAAACTTTCACGTTTTACTACAATAAAAGACAACTTATCTTTTATAATAGTTCTAACAAGCATCATCTTACAATACTCTTGGTCAAATTTTTATATGGTAAGAGTACTATCGACATTAGTATCATATGAGTTGTTTACAAGCAATGTTTAATTCTTATCTATATCATAATAATATTTAAGACACCTATCAAAATATTTTTTCATTACAAAAGACACCATTGAATTTTGAACATTAAAACCTTCCTACAATAATTGCACTTAGTATTTTCTGTAATATATTAATTATTTATGCGCTCAAAATAATTCCACATATTAGAAATATTTTTATAAGTTTAGTATATCTTAAAAGTAGTTTGACTATCTACAATACTAGCATCCATTTTCACTATTATAAAACTGTAAATTAAATGCATTTTAAATTAATAACTAAAATTAAAGCAAAAAATTAGAAACAAAAAATAATTAAAAATATAATATTCATTTCAATGATTCAACACTTAAGTGAAAATTTTTATCTTTAACAATTAAAAAAAAATTATGTTGCACTAGGAACATATAATAAGTATGATATGACATATAATAAAATGCATTCATTCTATTGTAACAAGAAATTTATAATGGCTTTGATTATGAAAAAGACAAAGAGATAAAATGTAATAGAACCATGACAACTCAGAAGCATTAGATTTATTCAATGATTCATCCATAAATCTAATTATTTGTAATTATAATAAAAATCATGTATGTATTTGCCTTCCTATTGTTTTTATAAGAAGGCATATACCCATGATAAGTAACTTGCATTTTTAATCCATAATAGAAATTATCAATATGGTTCTTCCTAGTACAGTGGTGTTTTCTCTCTTTAACACTTATGGTAAGTAAGTTGCATTTTTCAACTTATAATTAGCAATACACCATTTATTTTTCTTAGTTATGTTCATCTCATACTATAATGCAACATATTTAATTTATATATAATTTTACAAGCAAGTACCATTTCTAAACTAAAATATAAATTGCATACATAGTTACCACATAAGCACCTTTACATAAATAAATAAAATTATTATAGATCAAAGTGCAAACCAAAAATAATTTACTTATAATAACTTCTATTAAACTATTTTCTTATTACTAATAATACAAATGAAGATTGAAAATAATGAAAACCAATACAAATTATAAATTAAATTGTTTTTCAATCACCAATAAATGAAAGGACAAATGGTTTTCAAATCAAAATTTAGCAAAAGTATAAACACAATCAAAAAGATAAATCAACGTTTCTCCTCTTGTCATGTTTAAAAGGCATGGCTTTATTATTTCAAAGAGCTTATTATGGATATATTTTAATACAAAAGTACGTAACTTTACAAACCAATTTTTTTAAATCACAACACCTCCCTTTGCAGATACACTCAAATGACAAATTCTCTAACTTAAAAAATTTGGCTTAGGTGATAGATTAAAAGAGATAAAAAAACAAGAATGAAGATTAAAGAAAAAAACTAGAAAAAAACAAATCGATTATTTTAAGGTTTGAAGAAATTGATTGAAGAATAATCAATTGAGGAAGAAATTTAACTGAGGTAATAGCTATGCTATTTTAAGAATGAAGATTTTAGTGTTTGATGTTTCAACTTTCATGAATTGATTTAGGGCTGGGTATGGGTCGGATCAGATCAGGTCAAAATAGTTCGATTAAATTAGTTTATTAATTCGATTCCAGTTCTTTAGGATTTGAAACTAAAACTAAATAAAAAAAAATAATAATTGGTTCCTTATTTTTGATACCAAAACTAAACCTAAAGAAATCAATTTTGATTTGAGAAATGAATCAACCAATTTGGTTCTATACAGTTTTAAGTCAAATTGAAATCTATGCTTACCTAAAAGAAAGCTCTTTTTTGTCCTAATGAAAATAACAAAAAGATTCTGAGTCTAAAAGTACCATACTTAAGTGCATTTGGTGCACTTATTTATCTTACAAATTGTACTCGATTTGATATTATTTTTTTAGTCAATTCATTAGCAAAATATAGTTTTACACCAATTCAAACGCATTAGAATGGTGTAAAGTATATTACACTATCTTTGTAGAATAATCAATATATATTTATTTTATCCAAATGGATCAAAATTGTAACTAATTGAATATGTAAATGTTAGATAACTTTGTGATCCACATAAAACTTAATCAAAAACAAGTTATTTATTTACCACTAGTAGCATTACTGTATCATGGCAAATTATGAAACAAACATGGTTACCACTTCTTCAAATCATTCAGAAATATTTGTTATCTATGAAATAAGTTCGAATAGCATTTGGTTAAGATTAATGGTACAACATATTTAGGAAACATATGGATTGTCTTGTATTAAAAATAACTATACAACATTATATGAAGATAATGTTACTTATATTGCACAAATTAAAGGAGGTTATATAAAAAAGGTAGAACCAAACATATTTCACCAATATTATTTTAGGCACATGAACTTCAAAAGGACGGTGATATAGATATTCCTTAAGTAAACTCAAGTGACAATCTTGCAAATCTATTTGGAAATTGCAAAAGTTAAAAAAAATTTACAAAAAATTGGATAAGCAATCTTTATAACATCAATTCAATGAATTATATAAAACTATATTTGTATTGATATTATATTATAAAGTTTAAGTTATATAAAAATTATTAAAATAAAAAAAGTTTTCAAGAGCCAATCAATCGGTTACAATTGATTGTTTGATGATTATGATTATATTACAACAAAAGTCCCAAATGGAATACAAACACTAGTAAAATTTTCAAAAGTTAGAATTATTTAGTACATAGATACATAGGAATAGCTTTATAGTTAAAAATATAATATGTTAGGCTTTACCTCTGTCACTTCTCTTATGTAAGTGGAAATTAATGGAACTAAGCAACAAATACGACATCACTTAGTAGTAATGGTTCAAAGGATCATCAACTGTGATTCTCTTTCTTGGATTCAGGCTCAGCATTTTCTAAATTACCAAATATTTATATACATGACAAGGTAACCATTTGGAATAAGGATCTTATCATGTTATGTTATGATACTTGAAGAAGATCTACATCAACTGACTCAAGAAATGAGAATTTTGCTATTAGAATGTTGAAATTAAACAGACGTGGATTAGTAAACATTACATATACAAGAAATCAAATAGATGTAGGTTAGTAAGTTGTGTGAGTAAATCAATAGTTAGCACACAGTTGTGTGCATACGGTCAAACCATACATACAACACCTGAAAATATTGATCCTTTCATGAAACTTGGACCGACAAATAGAGGCCTATTAATCACCATTTCAGCAAATATACAACCCGCTGGTGACACATCAACCAGATACAAGTACTTGGGGGAACTGAGGAGAATTTTAGGTGCCCTGTAGTACAATGTTGCATTTTGGAAGATTTCATAACAAAACATGATACTGTGAGAGAATTTTCCAAGGAAAGCTTTGGTATGAAAAGAATTCAGAGGTATTGGAAAATACATATCAAGCTTGTTTGGTCTCGCCAAATAAAATACAATGGCAACATTTTTTTTACTTTTTAGTACTCTTCCAAAGATCTACAAAGAAAAACATCGAAAGTTTTAATTCATAAATCCACTCTAACCTAATGTTCAGTGCTAACTGCTCTGACAACATTTTAATATGTAGCCAAAGTATATTGATGATGGAGGGGGTCAATTCATGTGTATTTGTCAAAACAATCAGGCATTAAAAATAACAGATTATAGCTAAACCAAATGGGAGAACCAAAAGTGATTCCTATTCCAACATCTGCTAGTTTCACTGTCTGATTATGTAGATCTATTTGCACATTATGAGGATTTAAGCATCACAGGGACATTTGTTAGAATGAAAACAAGAGATTCCTTAGAGTGGTATCTGATGGAGAAGGACCTGCCTTGAAAAAAGTTATGAACCAAAAGTGAAGAAAAAAAATCCAGACTAAGAGGTAAAAGATAATCCTAGCGCATCTTCCATTCATTAACCAACACATAAGTATTTTAGGAACAATATTCATGTGCATAAAATGAAGAACTCTTATAACATGCTCACTCACTTTAATTAACTTCAGATTTTGGACAACAGTTGAAAAACTGCTCATTACACTTTCCAGATTGGTGCCAGTATCCACAAAAATTTCATGCATATGCTTGTCATCCTCTTTGTTCACATTGTCCAGCAACCTGTCATCCAAAATTAAACGGATAATAAATAAATGTGGTAAACAAGTTAGATTGTTCACATTGTCCAGCAACCTGTCATCCAAAATTAAACGAATAATAAATAAATGTGGTAAACAAGTTAGACCTTAGAGAGCACTGTTTTTTCTACTTAACTAAAAATGTCATTGCTAAGAGGAGTGAATCTATCCTTAAAACAACTAAATTCTAGATTTAAGAGTAAATTAATTGAGAATGTATTTTGACAGTATAACTACTTAATTTTTCTTACCCCCTTTTGTGAATGAAAGCTTCCCTTTTTATACACTTCCATCTAATGGTTGATAAGAACCACATTCCTTTAACCATCTTTCCCTTATGGGCAGTTATCCAAATCATAGGTGGTTTTGTATCATGGGTCTTAGTTACCACATCTTTTCAATGGTGGGGAAAATATGAAAAACAATGGCGTTAGTATTCCTAGAGTTATCGGGCACATAGGTTGAGATCATAACATCCTAATGAAGATAGTGCATTCCCTACTTTAGAATGACTCGTCAGGTATTTGGTCAATCAGAATACTCAAGTTTTCAGGTGAGTGTTCGAGTCATCTGGGAACAGGAATCAATGTAAAACAGGTCATCCCTAATATCATATAAGCTAAACCTAGCCTAAATTAAAAATATAAATACGAATCAAAGAACTTAGATAGTATAGTTTAATAAAACCTCTGTTTGGTTGTTAAAATGAATCTATAGAATCAAGATTATAAATTTATCTCAGCAAAAGAAAGAGAACATACAATACAAGAGTGAGAAAGACAGATTTGCTTACTTTCCCTTTAAGAAAAGACTAAATGAATCACTTGTACGAGTATTTATTTTAGAGAGAAAGTGAGAAAGTAATTCAGTTATGTAAAGTAACAAAACAAAATCAGTGACAATGGTATTTTAATGTAAAGCAACATTAAAATTAATTGTTCATTTGTTTATAATTACAATCTTGTTGGTAATCTTAGCATAATTTGTCTTGTTTATTTTAATGAATTCTCGCTGTCTTTTTAGTGTGTGTGTGTGTGTGTATGTGTTTATTTATCTTGAAATTGAAGTAAGATCTGTAGTGGTATAGTAGTAACTTTTAATTTATCAATCTTGTCAGCTAAATCAACTAGTATTCACAATTAAATTTAAAATTTACTTACGTGCATTGCTAGTAAAACTTTATTTTAATTCTTCATTGATAGTATAAAGACTTTGTTTAAAATTAAGATATAGACTTTTAAACTGTCACTACATCGGTGATCTATCAAGGAATAACTTAAAAAAAATTACAAACTCACTTTAAATTGATCACGATTTTACTAAATTTTACTAGCTATCAAATATATTAATACTCAATAAATATTAACTAGCAAGATTTATTGTCATTTTATTATCAAATATTGTTGACACTTTAATTTTATGTCAATAACTTTGAAGATAATTAGAAAAATAGATACTAACTTTTGGTGAGAACCACTCATTTCTTTAACTTATATTTAACATTTAGTGCTTTATCTCATTAACAGTTGTAGCTACAAAGTCACAAAACTTGCATCCCATGAAAGAAATCCTAACTTTTAGCTTTCCACAAGATTATCACCATTACATGTAAATTAAGCATCTTCGTTTTTACATCAGGACTGCAAAAGGCAAGACGTATGACTCACAATACACATATTTAAAGCATAGAATACACAAAAAACAAATCACTAGTGACAAAAAGAATTCACAAAAGGCAACTGAGAATGAACTAGTTACCACCTTAATGGAAAGTAATTTGTACTCAAGAGCACCAACCCCAGCAGTTAAACGAGGAAGGTATGTGGCCAGTTCTGCGCATATTCTCAGCTTGCTGCCCTGTTTTTGCTGCTTGTCGGTTTCTCTTGGCTTCTGCCTCTGCATGCTTTTCTTCAGCCTTATGTCTTGCAGTTGCCAATTTGTTCATAAGTCTATCATGCCCCCTCCCCCTTATCCTTTCAACCTCTACCTGGAAGCCACAATATCCATACTAGATTAACTATTCAAGTTCTATGCAAGTTTAGTTTTACCAAATTTTTGTAGTAAATCAAATCATAGATGATATTTGCATAATTTAGCAACAGTAGTTGTATAATTACTGTTCATGGGCAATATCTATACAGGAAGCAAATTGAATTGTAAGCAGTTATTCCGGAACTCTTTTAAGTAGTGACCCTATCTTAACAGACTCGGAGATCTCAGGAAATAGAAGATATATCAACAATAATCAAACTAAAGCCCCTAAATGACATGGTCCAGTTATACTGACAGTGAGATGCCAAGTATGAGGCTCAAACAAAAATGGAAGGAGCAAGGACCAATTAGCCTGGAGAGAGGAGATAGGATAAGTTTACCACGTTATATATACGCCTATACAACAAATTATTGCACCATAAAGATTCATTTTGATATTAAACAATCATAATGTTGGCTAGGATGAAGGAGAGAAAATTTAAAAGCACTTGCTCTGTTTTTATCGGAAGGGCATATTGTGAACAGCCTACCTAAGATTTTTCCATTAAGCTGCTCGTTGGAAGAGGATTCCAGAAGCAGAATTTGTCAAGAGAGTTAAAACTCACTTTTGTATGACTTCAACTAATAAAAACAAAAATTTTCCAGAAAGCCATAACGATCCAGCTTGAAACCACCAATATATGGCCCAAATCCATGTTCCTAAAAACACCTTAAAGTCAACATGGATGCCAATCTTTTCAGGAACCATGCAAAATTAGTGAGTTTAAAACTAGCAGAAAAAAGATTCATGATAAAAACAATAACCTCAATTCATATCTTAGGGACTTGGTGAGTAGCTTTAGGAAAAATCAAAACAGCTTGTGTACTGCAAGAAAGCAACCACGTAAAAGCCTTTCTTTATCTTAGCATGTCTTTTGTAGGATAAATGATGAGAAAGTGGCTCATATTTTCCTACACTGACCAATTGCTATCTTTGTAGGAAGCTAAAATTTGCTGGGCTGTTCCAAGACTTGTGAAAATTTTTTATGAAGAATTTGTGTGCTTTTGGTAAGGGAAAAGAAAGCCAAATCATTGTGGAAGTCTACCATCTTAGCCTTATTGTGGATGCTATTGCAAGAGAGAAATCAATGCATTTTTTAAGATTAAAAAACAGGAAAAAACCATTAATTTATGGGAAAAAAATTCGATTTTTTGCTTCTCTTTGAGCACCTACTTCGAAGGACTTCCAATACTCGTCCTTTTTTCCATTCAGCATATTTGGGAAGAGGTTATAAAATAGTCTAGTTGGGCTTTTGTCTAACGTGCTGGTCAGGTTTTGAAGCTGCCTTATTTCTTGGAAAGTTTTTTATTGCATGAACTGGAGTTACTGTCCATGGCTAGTGTAGATGAGTGGTCAACTTTTCGTGTAGTTTTTGCTCATCTGATCCACCATTGTACTCAGTTTTTACTCATTAGTATATTGCTCTATTATATCATCTTTGGTCCTACGCTGAAGAAATAATAAAACTAATATAAAGCATAAAAGAGAGAGAATATCAGAAGAAGTCACGTTAATTGAGAAAAACTCCTTAAAGAGGAAATGCCAAATGCATTCTCTTCTGGTTCTCCTCATACTATGGCATCCAATTTTCATTTTTGCTCAAATTGGTTAAATATGCAAACCACAAACATGAAAAAGAAAAACAACATTCAATAAACAATAAGAAGAAACTTGTACCTAATTCAACTGCTAAATTGACTTAGACTATCAACAGTCTGACCTTCTCAGAAATCACACCAACCTCTTAAAGCCAGTGAATCACATATCACAAAGTCCTAAACAGTTGCTCTAAATCAAGTTCATATCCTTGTCATGATGTTTTTCCTCCTGAAGGAACAGGAAGTTGAGACTGCAATTAGACAGAGAACCAAACAGCTAGACCTCATCAGCTAGTTTCTCAAGTAACGCAAACACTGTGTTATGATAATATCCTTGCAATTTGTTTGAGAATCAATCATATTAACTTAAGCTATAAAAGCACTTCGTGAAAAAATGATTCATTGCAGTGATGACCTTCCAACTTAAGAAAACATGTTGCATTCTGTTAATTTGGACCAATGATCAGTCCAGGAAAGCAATTTTTTATATTGGTTATTATGATTACAATCAGCTGCCCCATATAGTAATTGTGATGTAACCGCCTTGTTCAAACTATTTCCTCAATGAGTTTACTTCCAGTTTCGACTATTGTACGCAAAACATTAGACTTTGAGTAAATTATGTGTGGAGACCATATTGCGGCAAATAAAAAATGTCTTCTTTTTTTTTTTGTCCCCTTCTGATAGTAATATACTAATTACGAGTCTCATTTCCCAATGTAGATTTGTATTTTCCTGTAACTGGAAGAAAGCAAGCGCACACACAAAAAAGAGCAAAGTAAAGCTGTAGTTACCTCAATTTTCCTTATCTCAGCTTCAGTTTTTGCTTTTTGATGATTCTCCCATGCCTGGATTTCCATTTCCTCACGTTTGAACCTAAATAATTGCAGTGATGCCACCACACTTCAGGCCATTTATTCAAAACTAACCACCAAAAGCTACCCAAGTAGACTGATATTTCCATATATGTCAATTAATCTGGCAAATAAGTAGCATTTTCCAGCAAACCAATCTATTGAACAAGAAAGATATTAGAAATTCTTTTTCTCACTTTATGGATCTGCCCCCATAGCTGCATGTATAAAAGCGAGGAGCTCTAGACGTAACACATGACACTACTTTACTTCTTATGGCGTGTTTGTTTTCAAGAATGGAAAGGAATAAAGAAAGAAAAGAGAAAAAGAAAGAAAAGGAGAAAGAAAAAAATAAATTTTCCTTTATTTAATTACACTATAGAATCATCAATGAAAAGCAATTCATTATCTTTTACATTTAAATTTATTAATATTTATTAATAGATTGAAATTTTTAATTATTTCTTGCTTTTAATTTTAGTTTTAATTGTATTTTATTATAAATAATTATTATACTAAATATTTAACATATATATTTTCTCAATATTCTTAAATATAAATATACAATATGTTAATTAATTATTTTTATTTAAAAATACTTATTTTTATTAAAATAT
>CP135534.1:5871295-5893208 GCA_032402905.1 Khaya senegalensis | reverse complement strand
ATATAATTAAATTTATATAAAGATAAAATTAAAAATTAATATTTTAATAAGAATAAAATTATAAAATTATTTATTTTTAACTTTTAAAATATAAATTTTTCATTAATTAAGAAAAAATTCATATTCTTTTAATTTAAAAAAATTTTTTATCTATTTTTGATAAAAATAAATAATATAATTTAAATTACTCTTTCTTTTTTTTAATTTTTTTTATTTTTCTAAAATCAAATACACCACAAATGTAAAACTGGCCAAAAATTGGGTCATTTGGGTAAAAAAATCTTACAGGTTGATCTGTTGTTAATTACATCTTAACACAAGCTTTAGCCCGTCCAACGATGTCAACTATCAAATGTGCAGAACAGATGAACACGACGCGTTGTTTTGAGTAGCTTGCATGCTCGTGAAGATGACGTGTTTCTTTTTAAACATCACCACAACAAAATAACACTTCCACCTTGAGCTCGAGATTCCAGAAAAAAAAAAAAAAAAAAAAAAACCATAAACAAATACGAACCGTCTTCAAATCATTCCACGGTTTACCTCTCTCTGCATTTCCGGCCTGTGGAAACTTTAGATTGAGTCGAAAGTGATTTCTGATTGTTCTCCAATTAAAGATATAACAAAATAAATTAAATTTGGGGAATTAAATCGTCTCAAAGGGAAAGAGAAACAGTTAGCGAGGTAAGTGTACGCGTAGATGGATGTTCCATTGGTTGCTGCTTATCGGCTGAAAGAGGCGTCCAATTGGTGGGAGTACGTTAATGAATCGCCGGTTTGGCAGGATCGCATCTTTTACGTCCTCGCCTCTCTCTACGGTCTCGTTGCTGCCGTTGCTCTGGTACTTTCCAAACTCGACACTTTGTCTCTCTACCTGTTAGGTTTTTCAATTATATCGAAGATTAGCAAAATTTACATATTTAAGTAAGGCGTGTTATGTTTTAGGGTTACGCTTTCATGCCTAACCCTGATTTCCAAATTTCCCTTTGTTTGCTTAAATTATTGTATTTAGGTTCAACTGATTCGAATACAATTAAGAGTTCCAGAGTACGGTTGGACAACGCAGAAGGTCTTCCATTTTCTTAATTTTCTGGTGAACGGCGGTCCGTTTCTTAAATATTTCATTTACTCTTTTTTTTTTTTTTTAAGTTTTATTATCTTTTTACTAACGTGGTTGTTCTTTTTTGGCAGTTCGATGTTTAGTTTTTGTTTTCCGACGGGATGTTCAAAGACTACAGCCAGACGTTCGTATTGAACGTTTATTATTTTTTAATGGTCTTCTTTGTCTTCCTTTTGATTTCTAATGCTGATTGATTACTGTCCTTTAGATTTTCCAACATATTGTGCTTGATATGCCAAGTCTTGCTTTCTTCACAACATATGCTCTTCTGGTTTTGTTCTGGGCTGAGATTTACTATCAGGTTGGATTTCATTTTAGTGTTTTTTCAGTTTTAGATCTATTGCTATCTTTTGAACTGGTTGGTTGCTCAATTGTAACTTCAAGATGAATATGGAACAGGCACGTGCAGTATCTACTGATGGACTGAGACCGAGTTTCTTTACTATTAATGCGGTGGTTTATATTGTTCAGGTGAAATTTCTCATTCATTTGTTTCAGTCCAAGTCCAAGCAAAAGGAAAAGATTGAGATGGTTCATTCCTTCTATGTGGCAGCTAATCATGTTTCGTGAAAATATCATTAGATGGTTTTTTAGCTTATCTTTCTTATTTTGCTAATTTATTAATTAGCAAATTATTGTCGACAATTATTGAAGAGAGTGGATAGCCAGTTTTGATTAGTGGAATGCTATCCTTAAGCAGTTATAATTTTGAAATCAAATCATTTAGTGAATTAACAGTGTAATCAGTACTATTTCAGTGAAACTTTTGTGTAAAGTATATCTTCCTTTTCATGAGTATGTGTTTATTACTTTCTTTTGTTTTTATCCTTGAATCATGTGAAAATTGATGATACATAAGAACAACAGTTTTTACATCATTGGTAGAGGAATTAGGAAGGTAATATGACAAGTAAAGATCAAGAATGTTTTAGTATGACTAGTTAGATTCAAGTGGTAAAATAGTTGATGGACTGGGATTTCAGGCCATTTATTGATTTGAAGGACCTAAAATGAAGGTATGACCTATTTTGGACAGATCAGCAGAGATATGAAAAAAGTAGGCAGCTTAGAGAAAAGTTAAAAGGAATGTATATCTATGGATTTTTTCATGAAGATATTGGGGTGTGCTTCACGTTGGAACCTATTGTCTTTGTCAAACCACCTTTTTTTTTTTTTTTTTTAAATGGCATGATATCCATCAATTGTATTATTTGATGGATGATGAAATATTCTAGAAAAGTGGGTAAATGAGTTTACAAATTTCTGATACCATAAATTCTTTGCCAATAACACCCTAAATAACATTATTATTATATATAACAGTTTGTTTTGGTGATATGATTGTACAATACAAATGAGATGTATGAATATTTTGTACATGGATAATCTTTGTTACCTTCATTTTCCTTCTCTAATCTGTCATCCCACCTCGCTTTGTCTTTTCTCTTCTTTATCACTTTTCATTTCTTTTATGTTCTCCTTTGTTATATTTCTGTCTTTTGTTATGTAATGTCAAAGAGGATTGGCACTTTTGAGTCCATTATTTTCTTTCTTCCCCCTGACTTATTTTATTTGGAGGTCATTAGTGTAGGGTACATATCAGTTGGTTGGGCCAAAAACTCCCATAAGTTGTAGTATTGTTAGTTCATGTAATTTAGGAATGTGTAAAGTTGCCTTCTAAGTTGATGATTCAGAACATCGTAATCCTCATTATTAATTGTGTAATTCATTATCAAGTTTCCTGACAATAGTCTTGGTGGCATCTTATATGATGCAGAACTCTTTGAAAGAAGCTCGGTTAGCTGTTGGTTATCTAGTCATTTGTTTCATGTTGTAAGGATTTTAGTTCTGACATTAGACATTTATTATGAAAGATAAGATTCATCAGTGTTTGTTAGTAAAAGTCACATAATATTATGGAAAAGTTTTATGCTATTCCTTTTCTCCACGTTTTACCCTTAATTACCCTTGTTCATTTCTCCTTTTGCAATTTTTCGTTTTGCAATTTATATCAATAATCCTTGTTCTTTCCTTTATTTCTTCGTCCTATCTCTTTTCCCACTCCCAGTTCTAATTTCCTCATTTGTAGTTGTGCATCTTTCTTAGTCATCTTGGATGTTTTAAATTTTAGTAGTTTATCTTTTCTTTTTCCTTTTCTTTTAGTCTCTTGTATCTTTCTGATACAATAAAATTACTGCTCTCTTTCAATTATGAAATATCTCTCTCTTTTGTCTGCTTTTCATCTTTTGTCAACATATGAATGATAGAGTAGGATAACATAATCATCTTTCCTTGTTTTTTTTTTTTTCCCCTTTTTTTGTTGGTTTTTCCACTTTATTTTTCTTCTTGCTTTCTTTCCATTTGAAGAAAGAGTGATCTTTTTCTTTAATTGTAAATCATTAGTTATCATGCTTGTTGAGAGAGATGATTTGGTCAACAGCGTTGCTCATGAGTAACAGTGCTACATAGTATTGTGCTGTTAATCCAATGTTTAAATTCCTTTCCTGAGGTGTTGTATAAAGTTGGCAACATCTGAAACTGGTACAACTCTATACTATATTGATGTGCAATGTGTATCTATATCTATATATATAACTTGGATACAGTGAATCATATAATTTTAAGATCCACTTATAAGATTATTGACATTGAAGGATTTACTGCTATCTATTTAATTTGTTTCTTAGAGATCTTGGAAAGGTTCTATCGTTTTATGGTTACTATAAATATGGCAGTCCTTTTGTTCCCCCCCTCCCTTTTTTTTCCCCCCCTTTTTTGTGTCATCCTTAGTAAAGAATGGATATTGATATAAATAGTATTATCCAACACAAATTCGTTGTTATTTTAGTTCATGGATAATTATTGATATACTGGGATACAATTGTGATCAAACATATATTTTAAAATATTTTTGTTATTTTTTTCTTTAAATCCTCAAATATTCTATGCTTGCAATATATTATGTCTAAATCAATTCAAACCTAAATATTATTGTATGTTTAGATTGAACCAACAGGAAATTTGTTGTTTTATTTTACTTTCTAAGCAATTGATGTATTGAGATGGATGTATATACCTTTATACTTAAGCTTTCCAACTTGTGGAGCGTGGTCAAATGTCATTTCAATTATAAACACTTCTTCCTTTTTTTTGGCCAATGAGTGCCCAATACAACTTGGGGAAGTTTTTCACCTTCCTCAAATTATGTTGATTCCTGATGTAGCCAATTTGCAAGATTCTTCATCTCTTGCATGATGTGCAAAGTTTATTAGTTAAATTAGCCTTCATAATAGGCCTTCTCGTACATTCTTTGTCTTATTATTTTTTCCAAATTCCATTTCTTTTATTTTGTGCCTATGTGTAATACTCTGATGGTAGGTGCTTATTTTGCTCATTCAAGTCGTTATATTTGTGGCCCTTGCTTTTGTTTTCTCACGACTGCATTGGTGTATTAGCTAATTGTAAAATCTTCATTGCTGAGGTGGAGTCTTAGAATGTGCCTTATAAGTACTCTGCCCTTCTCTCATTAATATGGGGCCTTTTGGGCCAAGAGCTTGAAATCTTGAGTGTGTGGAACAAAATTGCAAGGGGCAAGGATGGGGTCTATTGTGCCACCATGAGTCGCAAAGTGAATAATATAGTACTAGTTGAGCTAGGTCATCACACTATTGCTTTAAAATTGCATTTTAAGGTTATCTATCACGTTATGCTATTAAATTTCACATTTTCATACTGGTTTCCTTTTCTTCAAAAGTGCATTAATATAATGTTTATGAGATACATTCAAGGTTTTAACTTGGTCTTAAAATTTGTGATACGTTTTGAGCTCTATTTCCCTGTGACTTGAATGATCTTAATAGGATGTCAATCCTATTTTTAAAATAAATTTTCCTCAATAGGATTGTTCTTGATTTTGTGGTTGATATTCTTTTTTCTTTGGCTAAATTAATCTCAGATTGCTTTGTGGTTGGTATTATTCTGGAAGCCTATCCCAGTTGTAATCATCCTGGCTAAAATGTTCTTTGCTGGTAATTTCTTCTCTGAAACTTTGTATATTATCCCTGGTGTGTATTATTTTGTTTTTATGTTGATAAACTTCCTCTCCATGTGTATATATCTGCAGGTGTATCCTTGTTTGCTGCCCTTGGGTTCTTACTTTATGGTGGAAGGTAATTATATTGCATTTTGTTGTCTGTTGCATTTATTTAAATTGTTAAATGAAATTGGTTTGTTATGGCTACTGCATGCTGTATAGGTATTAGCATCTTTGACAGTTGAGTTTTATATTATCATTTGATATGAACAGTTATGAGATGTGAAATGTCATCAGTGTGCTACATTTCATTCCATTCTTGAGCACTTTCAAACAATTAATTGCTTAGATGCAGTTGCTTTTTCTGTGGAATTACCATTAGTAACCTAACTTATTATGCATGAAGTCTCTACTGCCTCTGACTCCTAGTCGGGAAATTACTTTCTCTTCCACTCTCACACATGCATGTTGATATCTATACAACATTCATTGATTTCTCCCATGTAATCATAGTTTGGTTAATAACGTAGATAGCTCATAAATTAAATGGTTGTCTACCCAAAACCAAAACAAAAATTTGCATGAGACAATCGTGTTAAAGCAGAATAGTCTCTGTTTTCTGAAACTGAAATAGAAATTATGCAGAACAGTTTCAACTTATTGAATGGTAATCTTTGAGTAAAACATTTAAGCATCACATGAATTTATTATGAAATTTAATTTTCTGTACATAAGTTACATGACTATTTACCAGGAAGAAAAATTTATATTGACTGTGTTGAGGTACTACTTAATTGATGATTGAAAGTTTATTAACTTACTAGTTTACCAAGTGACTATTTAAAAGTCAATAACCTGAACTTTCTAATAAAATAAACTGATCCATGTGTGATGACTGATGCACGAAGAAAGAAATTGGATTTTTAATGAAATACCTATAAGCTTATAATATATTTATTGACTCCATGATTAATCTACATCCTATTTTGTAGCGAATGATCCTATTAATCTAATGATAGATCCCAAATGTAAGCCTGCTTAATTAATGATAGACATCAACCTATCATGCGGTTTGATGACTGGCCTATAATTGATACGTGTTCAACTGATCCTACTTATTTGCTTTACTTCTTGATCAAATGTTGCTTTAAAATCTTGACAGCCAGTCATGTTTTGTTGCATTCTGTGATGCGGTTTGCAAGTGTTCCATTATTTAGAGTTGATCTCCTAAAAGGTCTTTATTCCTGTTCTAATGAACATTTGAGGTTTATGGATATATTGTGCCTCTTAAGAGGAGATTATTCATCATTACACTGAAGCTTTTTGGAAAACTTCCATGTTGAAGAGAGTATTTTTCACGGTGTAATATGGCAGTACATGCTCAAAAATGCCAAGGTTCAGTAGCTGGTACCAAGCTCAGACATCTAAGTTTTACAAGGCTCGACATCATCTGCCAATCTTATGATGTCTCGAAGCATTATCATCATTAGAGTGTAAACGTAATATTAGCTTGTCTAACTCTTTCGGCCAAGGTTTGGCCTGAATATTTGCGCTAGGGATGGTGTTGTATGTGCCATACTGAGATGAGCTGAGTTGCTTAGGTCATTTCACAAGTTATTGAAGAAAATTGGCAGCATTATCATTTTTCGTATCATTATTTGTTGCATGTTTCTTTTAATTTCAACTTTACCCTATGGCATTATTACTTGGTTATGACAATGAGACAATGATGCCATTTGATGAATGTGGCATACAATGTAATTTTGGCATTTTTTTTTCTCTATTTTTTGGTGTAGGGATGGGCAATCACCTGATGTTTTGTATTGCACTGTCTTGATGCAGGCTGTTCCTAATGTTGCGGCGCTTCCCTGTGGAATCCAAAGGTAGACGTAAGAAGCTGCAAGAGGTAATTATTCTTATTCATTTATCTCAATTTATTTGCAAATTCCCTTTATAAGTTTAATTTCTGTTTATGCTTGGGCAGGTTGGTTATGTCACCACCATATGTTTCACATGTTTCCTAATCAGATGCATTATGGTGAGTTGTTTCGTATTCCTCCTATCATTACACTATTAATGCATACAGTAGGTGAGCTTCATGCCTTAAAATAATTAAATAATGTTAAGTGATTGTTAATTATATGTTTGTCAACAAGTAATAGCCTCTGCGGTGATAGATTTATATCTAGGTTATGTTGGTAGAGGTTCCTGCTTTGTGATGTCTGTTTCCTGTTTCGTCTAAGTTTAGCTCTTATTGTATTGTCATTCTCTTTTGCTGTAGATGTGCTTTAATGCATTTGACAAAGCTGCGAACCTTGATGTTTTGGATCACCCAATTCTAAACTTCATTTATTACCTGGTAAGTTTCGGTGTCTGTAATGTGGTAGTCATGGTCAGGCTTAAATATCAGTAGGGGATGCTTAGTTTATTATTATTTTTTAACACTGTTGATACCGAATGGTGAAGCCAAAGGTGTTCTTATGTTCACTGCAATTTTCACTGTCTTTGATGTGAAACAGGGTGATATGGCTAATGACAGGGTTTTCCTGATCAATAATGCTGCTATGTTTTTAAGTTAATGTTGCTAGTACATGTAGTGTCTGCTCAGGCATTTTGCAAGGAATGTCTTTATTCTTAGTGTTGATGCCATGTTTTTGACTCTATTTTTTTTTTCACCCCCAATCACCCTTTTCTTTGCAGTTGGTAGAGATAGTACCCTCCTCATTGGTTCTTTTCATTTTGAGGAAGTTGCCTCCAAAACGTGGCATCACACAATATCATCCTATACGCTGAAAGGACTGGAAATGAATCTAGCAGAAAGCAAACCTAGATTAAAGGAGCACTGCTATTTACCCTCGGATGAGAAGATGCAAGAGGAGAGACAAAAAGACCCCATTATGTTTGGTGTTACAAGCTAATTTCTCATGGATTAAAAATGTTTCTTCATCTTTTGGGGATTCTGTCTATATGTTGAAACCAAATGACACTGTAAGGATTTTGTCTTTGTGATCTTTGCTTTGTATTTCTTGTGACTGAAGTAGTGGGTGCTTTTTTTGGTGTCACAACGGCAAACAAAATTCTATGAAAGAAAAAGTCTAAAATTGTTTCCTGTACCTGTACTTTTGACAGGTTTTATTGTTTGATTTGGTTGAGCGAGTGTGGACTAGTGTTTGCCATTTTCTGAAAAAATCAAGCTGCTATGAACCTGAAGGAACTTGTGTTTATAAATTTTCATTGCAAATGATATGGGAAGGTTACAGTATGTTTGAGATTAGCTAGCATTTGACAATCTTCTTGTACGGAAAAATGCGAAACGAATATCACGTTGTCAAACCAAATTCCGGGAAGTAGATCTGAGAAACATACCTGTTGATGTATGAATTAACTTCCAAGCCCTTGGCCTTGTGTTCTGCAGAGGCTGGAACATCTGGTTGAAGGTTTTGTGCTCTTTGCTCAATAGTTTACATACAAATTTTCAATATGAAAAGATGACAGTATAAAGAAGTTTAGGTGAATAATCTTAACATATAAGGTCATGGTATCAAACAAGTTTGAATAAGAGATTTGTGTGTGTTGAAACATACCTGCGGTTTTGAAGCAGAGAATTCTTCTATTGAAACGCTGGATGGATGCTAATGTGGTTGGATGAAGAAGAAAGGAAAACAATATAGGATTGGAAGATGTGTTTGAGTTTGACTGGTTGTTGGATGGACGATACAATTTCTCTGCCATTTTGAATGGTAGGTTTTACCCGAAAATTGATGCAATGCATATGACAAAATTCTCTGTTCTTTCTAGTTTCTAGTAATTTAGTTTCTTCACTTCCTCGCATGAGTGATTTGGCATAACCCAACTTAATTAGTGTTGTCCTATTTTTAACACGCTTACAGGGTGAAGGACTAGTATAGCTTTATGTTTCATTCGGTACTGGGATTTGAAGATGCAAGATTATCATGATGTACAAGATCAACCAATGAACCTTAAGATTTCAGATTTTTAACCTTAATTCTTATCAAAATTTCTTTTCCCTTCTCCTAAATAAGGATTAAGGTGCGTGTAAAAGGAAATGAACTTAAGAAAGAGTCAATAAGTCTTTGAGATAAAGTGATTCGAATTATAATTTCAACATATTTTATTATGTTAGAGTTGAAGAGAAATAGGAAGTATCCCATTAACATATTTACGGACTAAGGTGATCATTTTGTAGTTTGTTG
The DNA here is from genome assembly GCA_032402905.1 of Khaya senegalensis. Classification (NCBI taxonomy): domain Eukaryota; kingdom Viridiplantae; phylum Streptophyta; class Magnoliopsida; order Sapindales; family Meliaceae; genus Khaya; species Khaya senegalensis. The sequence goes on along the minus strand of CP135534.1, from coordinate 5,883,841 downwards.
ATTTTTTTTTTTTTTAAAGTTTAATTTCATAATATAATCTAACATATATTAATGCATTACCACTTTGAGATATCGTTAAAATTAGAGTGGTTAGATAATAATAACAAAAATATATAAATAAAAATCATAAACAATGACTAGTTGCGATGCCTTGTTCAATGGAATCACTGTCGATCATGCATGGACATTTAAGTTTCCATTGGTTTTAAAATAGAGATGGTCAGCTCCAACACTGTAGTCAAACGACTGCAATTGATTAAAATTTTCATCCTTAATTGATCCATATAATTCAATGACAATCTTCAGCGTTAATTGATGTATAACATATAATGCAAATGGTTTATCTTTACTCCTTATTTTTAACCAATGACAACTTGGTAGAATTTTGATGATGCCGAAGATAACTCCAATGAAATGCATCCCAAGTAGACAGTTACTGTCGTCGACATTGGTGATTGTCTGACGGTGCATTTTATTCATTAATTAAATCATTAAAGCATGTAAACTAATTCAACGCGCAATAAACACAAGCTTAATTTATGGAATAAAATTAACTACTTAAACAGTAAGTGCCCTGTCCATTTTATCTTAAAAATAAGCCGGTATCAATATAAAATATATGTAGTTTATTTATCAATTATATTATTTAAAATAAAATTTAAAGTGTACTAGAATTTAAATAATTGAGGTGTTGTTACATTATATAAAATAGGGGTGTACAATAAATATTAATTGAATTACAGTTGACAACTTGCCAAATGATTCTGGAAATTTGTCAAAAAAGAATGTGTCAATACAAGATATATAGGGTTATATAACTGAAAAAATTCTTAAATAATTACAATTGCATACAACTTTTATGGCTTGGTATTATCAAATTTTAGGTTTGCTTTTCTAATTTAATTTTACGAGTCTTTTGAACTATTTAAAGACAAAGGTACTATTTTGGACTACAAACAAATGAACGTACACACAAATAAATAGATATACATACATACGCATATCTATCTATCTATCTATAACTCTAGCTACTTAAGTTTGTTATTTTTTTTTTGTGTATTTATTTATTTTTTTTAAGATTATAAATTCTTGCAATTAATGTAGGAATAATCTTTGTAGGGACATGTGTTGTTATAACATAATGTTGTATATGTTATGTTATTTTATTTTAACTATTATGACATAAATTCAGTGTGTTTGACAATAGAAAAACAAAACCATCTTTGTTTCGAAGAGGAGATGAATTTAGCAAATTTTGCCTGACTATGATAGAAATTTATTAATACACTTCATGGTTTTACAAATAATGAGCCATGCAACTATAGAATTAGTGAAAAAAGTAAGAATATGTTAATATTGGAAAAATTCAAAAAAGTCAATCTCTCAAAGTTTAATGGAAAAACTGATCCATTAGTTGTTAAAGAATGGATCGAATAGATTGCGTGAATTTTGAATGTTATGCAAGTACCTAAATAAGTTTGGATGAAACTTGCAACTTTTTAGTTGATAAAAAATGCTAATCATTAATGGAACACTATCAAAATTATGAAGGAAGATGAAGAATGGACATAGAAGGCTTTTAAGGAAGTTTTTCTTGAAAAATACTTTTATGAAATATTTCATGATATTATATTAGATGAATTTATATATCTATCTTAGGGCAATTTGTCAGCATCACAATACAAAGCAAAGTGTGAGGCACTGAGCCAGTTTGCCACCTTTATAGTGTCTAAAACAAAATATAAAAATAAATGATTTGTAGAAAGATTGAAGTTGACATTTCATCATGAACTTATAGTGCTAAATCTTCAAAAATATTTTGAAGTGGTAGAAAGAGCTTTGATGATTTGACAAGATGGAGATGAGATTAAATATATAATGAAGTCCAAAAAAAGGAGTTCAGATTAGAAACTTTCAAAATGGAAAGAAAAGAGACAAATAAGCAATCAATTTCATATTTGGGACACTCGAAGTTCCTAGAACACATTAGGTGTTTATTATAAATGTGGAAAACTAGGCTATTATTGGAATATGTGTCTACGTTTGGAGTAAGCACCAAGTCAAACAGTTAGTTCTAATAAGAGAAACATTCAAGTAATACTACAACAAAGTAAATTATCACAATAAGAGTAAAGTGAGCAATCTTTTCAAAAACTTTAGTTATCGCAAGGGCATAGGGATTTTAGACTCAAAGTAAAGCATATGTAATTACTCATAATGTGAATAAACCTTATTACATTATTGTGAAAGATAATTTTCCTTTATTCAATATTTGGGTTAGATTATTATTCAATTTTGGTGTCACACATTCTTTTATTTCTTTGAAACTTATGTCTTTCATGGAGGGTTTAGAAACAGAACCTCTAAAGCCTAAGTTATCAATTGAAATGCATATTAAACATGGTACAAATCTTGATAGGATATGTCAAAATTGTGAGATTAATGTAGGTGGTTATAAAATATTTTTTAGGTTGGTTATAATGAAAATGGTATATTATGATGTGAAATTTGAGTTAAATTGGTTATCATTTTTAACACTATTATGAATTTTCAAAGAAAGAAAGTAACCGTTCACCTCCCTAATGGTGAAAAGTTTCATATTTTTAAAAAGGGAATAATTATCACTACGCTTATCTTGGCTATTAGGATTATGAAGATTACTTAGGATAAATTACTTAGGATGGATGGCTAGTTTAATAAATCATAACCTTAACAATTCAAAAAACTAACCCAATCTAGTAATTGATAAATTCCTACATGTATTTTCTAATTATTTATTTGGGCACCACCTAGGAGACATATAGATTTTACGATTGAGACATATCTAAGTTCTACTCTTATTTTTATGACTCCACATAAAATGACTTCAACAGAATTAAAAGAGTTGAAAGTTCCGTTACAAAATTTACAAGATAAGAGGATTATCAACCTATATTTTCTCTTGAAGTACATCTATCTTTTTTGCTAAGAAAAAATATGGTAGTTTGAGATTATGTGTGGATTACAAATAGCTGAATTAAGTGATTATGAAAAGTAAATATTTATTACTAAGAATATTTAATTTATTTAAGCATTTGCTTAGTTGTAGATATATCGATCCGGTTACTATCAATTAAGAGTTAGAGATAAAGATATTTTGAAAATTACATTTTGTATTATATATTAACATTTTGAGTTTGTAGTAATGTCATTTGAATTAACAAATACTCTAATAGTATTTATGGAATTGATGTATAAAAATTTCATCCATACCTTGATTAATTTATGGTGGTATTTATAGGTGATATTTTAATTTACTTTAAATCAAAAGAGTAGTAGGAACGATATTACACATTTATTTACAAGTATTAATGAAGCATCGATTATATACAAAATAAAGTAAGTATTAATTTTAGTTAACTAAAGTCAAATTGATTGGACATGTGGTGTCTAAAGCAAGTATTATTGTTGATTCTAATAAAGTTGAGGTAATATTAAATTGAAGTACACCAAAGAGTGTAAGTGAGATTAAGAGTTTTTTAAATTTAACAAGATATGATCATAAATTTATGAAGGATTTCTCTCAAATTGTGTCATTTTTAACTCATTTAACTAGAACAAGAGTAAAGTTTAAGGAGAATAATGAATGCGAGCAAGAAATGGTAGAATCAAGAAATGCTTAACTTTAGCTTCAATTTTAATTATTCCAAATCTTTGCATTAAATATATAGTTTACTATGATGCCTTACATATAGATTTGGGTTGTGTTCTGATGCAATTAAGGAGAATGGTGATGTATGGTTCATGCTAACTCAAAAGTCATAAGCACAATTATTGTACACATGACTTAAAGCTTGTTTTCATTGTATTTGCATTAAAATTATAAAGACATTATTTGTATGGTGAGAGATTCAAGTTATTTTTAGATCAGAAAAGCCTTTGACATATGTTTATTTAGAAAAAACTTAACTTGAGTTAAATTCGATGGAAAGAGTACTTAAAAGATTACAATTTTACTTTGTAATATCATGTTGGTAAGGCTAATGTGGTAGCAGATATCTTAAGTAGAAAATCTTAAGGAATGTGAGTAACATTCTCTTGTCATGTATGAAAATTTGTAATTATTTAAAGCAATTTGATTTGAGAATTGGTGAGGTAAAAGATCAATTTTATTTGTTTAATTTATTAGCACAATCTACTATTCTCCATAAGGTGATCCTAACTCTATTGATTGATCATAAACCTGAATCAGTGCATGCCCAGTTAGATAAAAGTGATGTATGGAAGGATGGACCATTGATTCTTTTTTGATTTGAGATTTGTTGATAGATTTTTTGTACGGTTTGTGAAGCCCTTAGAAATGATATTCTTAGTAAAGTTCATAAATTAAAATTTACATTACACCTTAATGGTATAAAAATGTATCAAAATTTGTTTAAATATTTTTAGTGAAATGGAATGAAGAAAGATGTGGGAGAACTTGTAACTAAATGTTTAATATGTCAACAAATACAAGTTAAGCATCAGAGGCCATCTAGATTTCTTCAACCTCTTCTACTATTTGAATGGAAATGGAAACATGTAATAATAGATTTTGCGAGAGGATTACCAAAAACTTGAAAAAGTTTTAACCATAAATTTTTTTGTATGTGCGTTAAATTTAATACTTTTTTTAGATATTTAATATATTTATTTCGTACATATTATGACATTGTCAATTTATATATAATGTATTATTTTATTATTACATATCTATGTATTTAATAAATATAATAATACTCTTAAAATAGTAAGTTCAATTAGTTGAATACTATTTTTAAATATTCATAGTCAAATAGTATTGTAAATAGATTAATAATAATAAATAGAGATTAATATGCACAATGATTGATGACAATATATTATATGCTATGATCTAAGATATTAAGTCAATATTTGCATATAAGTTAATGAACTAATATATTAAATCGACCTATTACGAGAACGTTAAATGAATTATTGTATGAGTGTTATAAGCAATTTTCATACTAATAATGATGTACATAATCTTTAGATTTAAGATTATTATAATTTTCAACAATGAGAATAATATACTTTGATATTTCAAACATTATCTATAATAAGATAGACTATAAAGAAAATAGTATGATTTGTAATAACTCATATAAAGGGATGTGTATGATCAAAATAAAATTTGTCTCTCCTATAAAGTAATAATGATATTTTTGGCCATTTAATTGAGTGAGACTATGAAAATATATAGTTGTGCTCAAATAAGTTAATATATAATATTGATTTCATTTGTTAGAATAAATCTATTCAGAATATCAAAAAATATATATAAAATTAAACTATATGAGGATAATACGTTTCATGCCTTATGTTCAAGTTAAATATTTAGGATAAAAAGATCAAATTATATATTAACATTAATCATGAATAAAGTGATGTCGAACCACTGACATTATTATTACTTGAGTAGTTATGATGTGTTATTAAACATTACTCACTGCTTGCTACACTAAAATTGGATTTTAGTGTTATTACCAACGTTACGAGAACTTATTAAGTTGCGCATTAAAATTGAGAATAATAATAATGTTAATTTATAAAGATGAATTTTGATGTGTGTGTGTGTGTATGTGTGTGTGTGTGGAGAATTTTAAATTTGTTTAAAACTCATTAAATTATTTGAATATTGAATTTGGTCAAGCTAATAATATAAAAATTAAACTAAATTTATTAGTATATACTTTATTAAATAGAATATGTTTTAAAAAAGTCTAATCTAATAGTTTAAGTTTAAACTAAAACTCTAAAATAATATTATAAATGTATAATATTCTGTATTTTTAGGGTGTGCCTAGGGATTTAGTTTTATATGTTTTCTTTTAAGAAAAAAAATATATATAAAAAAAAATCGATACTCTAAACACAAAAGCTAGCACTTCAATTTGATTCGCGATCATGTGGATATTGTAAAGACGTAAAGGTATTCAACTTATATTTGTGGTTTGGTAAATCGCCTAATATAGAAGTATAGCCAAATATATTGTGAGACATATATATATATATATATATATATATATAACATTAGAGTTCGTCACATGGATTCTTATAAGCAAACAATTTTTTTTTAATTTTTTGTTGTATATATGATCTAGTTTGTTGACATGATTTTGGTAAAAAAGTGAGCATCAAAATGTATATGGGTGATTATGGATAAATTTAATAAATCTAAAAAACTTTTAGAAATTTTAAACAGATTGTATGTTCGAGAGATAACGTGATTACACAGTCTTTTTGAAATTTTAAAACGAATTGGTGAAATATCATATAAACTAGCATCACCTCTACAATTGTCAAACATTCATAATATTTTTCATATTTTGACACTTAAAAAGTATTATCCAAATCATTCATATGTACTAAAATGGAAAGGCTTGCCATAAATGGAAATGTCTTTTACAAAGAGAAGCCAATCAAAATTTTATATCACAAAGAATAAGTTCTCCTCAACAAGTCTATAAAGTTGGTAAAAGTGTTATAACTACATTATAGTACTAAAGTAGCCACATGAGAACTCAAGGATCACATGCGAACTTGATGTCTAGAATTATTTCAATTATGTGTGTAAATTTTGAGAATGAAATTTTCATAAGGAAGCTAGATAGTGATAGTATGATATCTAATTATTATATGTATATTAATTTATTTTTAGGCTTTTTGGATACATATTTTATTATTATATATATACATATTGGTCATGAACTTATTATATTGGTATTGTCTCAATTGGCATTAGTATTATATAATAACCTTTGAATATTGTTAACATTAGGTGGAGTTTGCTTGAATTGGAATTGAAAGGTGACAAGTTTTGCCATTTGGTGGAATGTAAATTTGACAAATATAAGAAAAAACCTGAGAGAAGAGATTAAGAGGCTGAGGAAGAATTTCATTTCCATCTACTATTTCAAGCTTATGTAATTTATTTATTATTGTTTCAAAACAAATATTACTTTATCAAAACTTTAATATACACATGTGCGTGAGTCCATGTACACACATGTGTGTATATATGTACACACACACACACACACACATATTGAAGTTTGATAAAGTAATATGTGTTTTTATCTTAATTGTTAAATTGGAAGTGATTTTTGTATTAAATATTACATGGTAATTTGTTTGTTAAATTGGTTGTATCAATGTGAAAATGTTTAATTATTTAAGGTAAGTTTATTACTTTTGGTTAGAAATATATTAGAATAGTTATTTAAAATTAAGTTTAATCATATTTTAAATTTATTAAAGATATAGGTCACTCTCTAAATTAAAAATAGTTTAAGTCTAACTAATATTATCCATCCATGAATATAATATATATATATATATATTCAATTTTATCTTATTGATATTATTATTTTGTATAATATCATTGACTATAATATCATATTTTTTGATTAATATTTGTATATAAATAATTTTTGGAGAATTTGTTTTATTATCTTTAAGATTATGTTTAATTACTTAATTATATATTGTGAAATTGTTATAAGAGGAAAATTTAATTTCTATCATTTGAATTAGTAAATATTATTATTAGTTTTATTTTGAAAGTAATCCTAAGGATAGAAACAAATCAATAGAAGTACAAAGCAATTGATTGCTTGCAGCAGTGAGGCAAGTGGTTATATGCAATTAGAATGATTTGATTTTAGAAACTAAAAAGTAGAGCGTTTATTTTATTTAAAAATCAAGTACATGCACATGAATTTTTTAAACATATATATGTTGCTTTAATGAATTATTTGTTGAACTAAATTTATATATATCTAATAAGAAAGTTTGAATTCCATAAATTTAGCAATAGAATTTTAATTGTGTGTTGTGTTTTAGTAACAAATGTTTGAAGTGCATGTTTGAAATTAATAAATTAAATTTTGTAATTTTGTTGAAAAATTTAAAATGTTATTATTTTCATTAATTAAATGTTATATTGAATGTTAAATTGTTAGGGTCATAATTGGTTAAAGATTAATGACTTTGGATGTGTTTTTTATCCTATAGTAAAAGTTCATAACCAAAAAAATCAGGTGGGGCAATGACTCTTAGAAATAATGCTCTAAAAGTATGTTAGTCATTGGGCAATAGTTACTAAGAATATTACCTAAAAGTATGTATGATTATTTTGGAGTAGCGATTTTTAAGAATAATGCCCCAAAAGTACATAGAAAATTTATAAAGAAAATTTTGTTTATAATAAAATGACAATTATTGTTTCTCTTGTTTGAAAGTCAATTTTTGAAACCTCTTATATGTTATTTATTAAAATATTATTAAAATTTTAAAAATTAATTATATTATGTTCATTTTAAAAAAAAAATCAATTACATATAAATATTTACTAAGTATTAGCTCACAATTACTTTCAAATTTGGGGTGGTGTTAGATGTAGGGGTGGCAATTTTGACATAACTTGTCTAATTGTCACAAACTTGACACAAATTTACAAATTTGAGTTCATATAAAATAATACGATTATTAAAGTAATAAATATGACACGAGTTTAAGCTTAGAGTTCTTGACACGTGAATTCATTTATAACATAATTAATTATTTGAGTAATAATAATGTATTAACTTATTTATAATTTAATAACTTTATTTTATATATTTTTTAAATAATTTAGTTATATTTATCACATTTTAAAATATATTTATTTATACTTAAAATAAAATTAATTAATATTTGTGTATATAGTATGGTAAGTATTATAAAAATATATTATAATATATATAAATATATATTAAAATGGTCATATGATTACAACCTATTTAATCATTTATTAATCATGTCGAGTTATAATTTTTAATTTTTGATACAATTATTAAACGAGTTAAGTTCGAGTTGACCTCTATTTGATATGACCAAATATAAATCGACACAAATATGATACAATAATCCTATCATATTTTACACAACACGAATCTAACTTGATGCACATATAACACAATAATCCCACTCCTAGTTGGAAACATAATTATTAAAAAAATTAATGGTTTCTAGTTTGAGGGTTTTAGTGTCTTTTGCATTCTTATGGATATGAGAATATAATTTGTAGTTAAATGTTATTAAATTTTACCAAAATATGAATAAAGCAAATGCTAAAGAACTCCTCATTTATCTATGTTACAATATGTATGTCAATTGTAATCGTATTGCAGTTTATCCTAGCCCAATTATGAAAGAATGCTACTTAAAACATTTGTGGAACGAATAAATCCAATCTTTTGAAATCAAGTGCACTCAACCTAAGGCCCTACTAAACTAATTAGGCCAAGCTTAATGATCTCCCTAGGTTCAACTCAAACCTAATCAAGGCCTACTACATTGTCTCTAAAGTTTTCCAATTAGATTAGAAAAATTTTCTAAAATGACAACTTTTTAAGTGGTTTTATGAAAAATAACCAAGATGCTTCTATTTTTACCTACTTGAGCAAAGAAATTATATTTGGACAAAAACTTGCCCTCTCTTAAGATTAAAAAACATTATTATCATCTTTATTACTAGTTTAGAGTTATTTGTTAAACTGACTCAATTCTTCTTTTGACAATACTCTTTACAATGCTTGATTGATCACACATTAAGGTTGATTTACATTTCAATGTTGTGTATTTATATTAAATTAATATACCCAATTACACTTTAATTTCAATAAATCTCATCATTTTTCTTACTAAATTTGTACAGACTTCACATCACAGTATTTCAAGGAGAATCCAGACTATCACAATCCTTCTTATAACACCAAATATGGAGTTTATTCAGAAGGCTGTGGACTAAACAATGTGATGATGTCATGGGGGATGACTACATGTACTTGGTATTGTTTCCAAAACTTGTAGAATTGGAGCAAGCTCTATTTCTTTTCCCACTTATTTCTGTGTGGTCCATTGTACACTGTTAATTTGAGTAAAATTGTAATGCCATTGTTGATTCTTATGCAACTTCAGGAGGCCAAGGAGAATAAGACCACTCTGCCATCGGCCGGCCTTTTCATAATCAGATACCACTCTTTCTATGGTGAGAAACATGTGAAATACAGGAATTATCATTAACGCTCTAGTTGCTTGAGAAGCTATACATCTTCTTAATGAATTTAATGTTAAATGAGACAATTTACCTTGCAGCCTTACACAGGGCAGATGCATATAAGCACTTAATGAATGAGGAAGATATTGAGAATCTGAAATGGCTTAAAATATTCAGGTAAGAACAATATTCGATAACCACCTGTTGATAACCTTGTGATGTTGGAATACCATTGTTATGTATGATAATATTCTGGATCATTTTACTTTCGATGTTCAGCAAATATGACCTTTACAGCAAGAGCAAAGTTTGAATTGATGTGGAGAAGGTCAAGCCATATTATCTCTCTCTCATTGAAAAGGTAAATAAAACACCAGTTGATTTGTGAAATTCCTCATTCCTGTCTTCTATAAATGATTGTATATTTAATTTCTGTTGTGTATTTCATTTAAGAAAATATGAACTACTCTGTTGCAGTACTTCCCTGCAAAGCTGAGATGGTGAAATTGGGAGCTCTGAAGTGAAGCTTGTACTCATTGACTAGATGACAACAACATAGAATGCAGCTGCATGCACGACTTTCTACTATTATATTTCTATTTCCAATAAGATTGTAATGAAGTTTTACGAATTATGGTAATGAAGTGATCTCATTTCCATGTCAAATATTTCTTTTTCTTCCTTCAGGAACTGTGGAAAAAGTTCAGTGTCCTGTCAGTCAACTTGTTCCTCCTCCCTCATATTTGGACTCTTCCTTCTCTCACTCGTGAACTACTTGTTTCTGCTGTTAGCTGTGCTCTTCATATTCTATTTGCGTTAAAAATTCTAGCATCCCAAGTTCAAACTTTAAATTTAAATAAACTCTCTTCCATTTTTTTTTAATTTTTCACTCGCTTCACCTTGTTCTTCAGGTTCATTACTTTTCATTATCAAAAACAGTTTAGATTTAATTGGAGACTAAGTGCGTGCAAGAAAATGAATAAATAATTTTAAATAAAATATTAAAAGCTAAAGTTTAACTCCACCAAATTATTAAACGATTTAATTGAGTTGTAATTATATCACTTAACATAAATTTTTTTATGTACGTGTTCTAATAGTATCACTCACTTTACATCTTATAAATATACATCCATATTTTTTAAAACATCATTATACAACTACTCTAATACTAATTAATTTTATTCTAAGTATAACTAAATCCCTAAGAACTATAACTAAATACAAAAGATTTATTTTAATAAACATTTACTACTTTGCTTAATTTAATCAATTAATTAAAGAAACGAATCACAAAACAAGTAAGTAAAGAAAACAAGTAATTTTTAACGTAATTCAAATTTTTTAATTATATATTTACGAGGCCATGCTCAAAGAAATTAATTCATTAAGAAATCAAACAATTCCAAATATTAATAGACTTAAATAAAATAAAAAATTCTTTTTATAATATCTCCACTATATTCATTTTTTTTTTTTTTTTTGTGACCTTATTTAACAAAATCTCCTTATCTTGTCATATTTAAGTTTATTTGATAAATATAGCTAGATTTTTTTTATTTGATGGGGTTGAGCTCCTTTCAATTAGTATAAAACCTTTTACTAAAAAATATTTTGTTTGTATCTCGAATAACAATATAAAAAATGTCTAAATAATACTTAAGATTTATATACCTTAACTTTGTCAAAATATATATATATATATATAAACTCATAATTTTTATTAATTTATTTTTGTATTAAAGTAAAAAAAAAATCAATTTGAAAAAATGAAAGATTGAGTTGTTTTCACATCAAGGCACAAAAGAAAATATAAATAATTTAGAAAAATAAAATAAGGAAAGGAGAACAAAAACCCCACTCAAAGGCTCTCTAATTTACTATCTTCTAGTTTTTTCTGAAAATAAGTACATATTTGTAGTGAAATCTTTAATCTTATTTAATAAAAATTTTATTTTCTAAATCCAAAAGAAATAGATTTATCTAAACAAGAAGAAGCCACTTCTAGTTAAAGTATTTGTTTCTAAATAAATATTTTTTTTCTTTAAGCCCTAAATATAATAAAATCTATTTGAACATACAAAATTGCCAGTGGTTGCTTAAGAATATTAATGTAGTATTTTTATTTTTTTTGTTTTTATTTTTTAATATAAAATTAACTTATTGAAAAGTTAAATGTATAAACATTATTAAAGAAAATATTTATACTAATAAATAATTTTAAAGTATAATTTAGTATTAACAAAATATTTTGTTAATAAAAAATAACTAAATTTGTTAAATCTTTATTTCTATATAGAAAAATATTTTTAAACATGCATGTTTTTATTTTTTATTCTAAAAAATATTTTTTTAATAAACTATTAAAAATATTTTTCATTATGAAAATAAATAATTAACAAATCTATTTTATTTTATTTTTATTAATTAAATATTTTATTAAAAGTAAAATTTATATTTTAAAA
>CP135534.1:5766872-5871061 GCA_032402905.1 Khaya senegalensis | reverse complement strand
ACCCTTGCAATCTGGCTTCAAGCAAAGCAAGTGAAAAAGGCGAGGCAGGATTGGGTATTTAATACTTGATATTTGACGACAGCACAGGCTACCGCCAAGCCAAGAGAAGCGTTTGTTTTGTCCGTTTGCCCATTTTTTTTAATCTTGTTTTCTCGCTCTCTCTCTCTAGTTGCCTTCGTTGACTACGACTCTTCTTTTGTAAACATTTGCATACGAAACGGAAAAGTAATAAGTCTTTGATTGGTTGGTTTTGTTTCTTCAATATTCTCACTAAATTTCAAGGCTTAGCTTTTCTTAGTTTCTTGTTTTAGGACTCCTGCAGTTTCGTGTCAAATAATGCGTTCTGGATTAGGTTGTATCATTGGTCTTCGCAACGAGCAAAATATATTCAATTTTCGCTCAGTTTCGTTCAGGTAATTTGACAAACACAAGTCGTGCAACATATTGATGTTGTCAACTTTGTTAAAAAAAAAAAAAGCGTACTAGTTTTCTGCTGAATCAATTTAGTTTCTCTCATCTGGGTTTTCTAGTTTTTGTGATTTGATATCTGGGTTCTTGTTTATTTCGCATTTCTTGGTTTGGGAACTGTTGGATTATTCGTTGGTGGGTTGTTGAGTTTCTATTTTTCTTGCTAATTTATGAGCATTAGCAAAAAAATGAACGGAAACGTTGGGAGTCCAGGAAGTTACTTTGTATTGAACACAGGATCTAAAATTCCAGCCATTGGGTTGGGAACATGGCAAAGTGGGGGAGACCTTTGTGTTGAAGCTGTAAAAACTGCTTTATCAGTGGGTTACCGTCACATAGATTGTGCACATCTTTATGGGAATGAGATTGAAGTTGGGGAAGCACTGTATGAAGTATTTAAAGGATCACTCAAGCGAGAGGATGTTTTCTTGACATCTACACTATATTGTAGTATGAATTCGCTCAATAAGATTGAAAATTTTGTTAGGGTGTCTCTTAAGAATCTTGGTGTCTCTTATTTGGATCTCTACTTGATGCATTGGCCTGAGAGCTCTGCTTTTGGAGATGCTACAGATCCTCCTTCAAAGTCAGGGAGTGAGTATCGGCAGTTTCTGAATCGGTTGAAAAAAGCGTGGAAAGCCATGGAAGGTCTGGTTGATCTGGGTCTGGTGAGAGCTATTGGTGTCAGCAATTTCGGGGTGCGGCAGATAAAAGAGTTGCTGAAATTTGCAAAAATTGTACCGGCAGTGAATCAGGTTAGCTCCACATAACTCATTCTTGTGGAATCACAACTGTATAGTTCTAAGGACTTTGTCTCACAATCTGTCCTTTCCATTGAGTGAGCTCATACATATCTGTGTAACATGGCTTAACATTCTGGTGGAGTTTCACACTATTATTGTGTATATTGGTAAACATTTTGACTATTTAATGTAGGAATCTTTAACATAAAAATTGAATTAGTACAAAGCCCCTTTTGCATTAATTCCTTCAATGTATGAGATCCGTCCTCCTTTACTGGACTAATAAACAATATTAAAGTTGTTGAAAGTTATTTTTGTGTGATTGTGTTGAAAGCTTAATCTGGGTAGAGTGAATCTGCATCAGCTCCATTTTGCTGGAGAAAACTTAACCTTAAGATTTCTTTCTTTTTGCTTTTTCCCCTTTCCCTTACTGGGTTGTTTTTCCCTAATCCAGTGGAAAGCTGGTCCACTTTTGTTCTTGACTTTTAGTCATTGATATGGGTTTTCATTTTTTCCTTCTTGTCCTATTGTAAAAGACCATCTTCACATATCCTCTAATCTTGGAAGTTGTATAACCTGTTGCTCTATACCAAATTGATCTAGTTTGGATGCAATAATCTTTGTGGCATTTTGTAAAGCACTCAAGATTTGCATATTTTGCAATAGATACGATGAAAATGCTTATTGAAGGAGAAAACGAATGTAGGTAGAAGATATATGAATGGAAAGAGAGGAGAAATCAGAAGAACCTCAGTAAAATAGAAAGATAAGTTTTTGAAGCCAAGAGAAAATACAAAGAAAGGATAATAGATGGATGACAGAACTAGAAACCCATAAGATCGAAAGCCTTGAAGACAAAGAGAAGGGTTGACCAATGTTTACCGGTGATGCAGAACCAGAGGAAATGTTGGAGGACAGAACAAAGAGAGGAAAGAGGGAGGGAAAATAGCAGAGATATGAGAGGAGATAGAAGAATAGTTGGAGAGAGAAAACTTCAAATTTTTCAATATGTCTCAAATCAATCTAATTGTTCCTGAAATGACCAAAAAAAAACTATTGGTGGAGGGCATATATGATCCAACACAATTTAAAAAATAATATATTAATAAAACATGCCAAAATAACAAAATAGTGATGTCTAAGACCTAATCTCTATGCTCAACTCCATCACTACCCCTTCCGTTTCATCACAGCCATTGGATAAAAGATAGTACTATTCACAGTTGAATCTATTGTGTGTAAATAGTAGTAATAATATTTTTAGTCAGAATTGCTAAATTATTGCTACATAATTTTATGTTGCATCCCCTAGTTTTGGCAGGGAGATGATGTTGGAGTTTCTTGGCGATGCAAAATAAAATACTAATGATCTATATTCTTGTAGATAATATTGATTGCAAAAGAATGGAATTGCTAAATTGCTTACTGCATAACACTTGTTCCGTCTCCTTTTTATTTCTTCCTTATAGGATGAAAATTGTAATATTTGTCACAACATCTAGTTCTATCATTTTTAATTTTTTATAACTTACTTTCTTGGGGTTCCTGCTTTACTCAATTGTTGGTATATGAGTCTTAAGCTTCTAGACTACACCTGATTTCCTTCCTCTGACCAGTATTTTCCTTTCATTGCTTTTGGTTTTACTTATTAATATCAATCATTTCTGTCATTAAAATTATTTTTATTATAATTGTTTTGTATTTCAATAATTGAACATTTAGCTGCTGCTGATTGGTCAGTATATCTATAATTTTCTCTTAACTATTATTTGTAGATTGGTTTAATCAATAGTTTATATTCTTTTATTTTCTCCATCTGTATGATTTAATTCATATGAAGTTCTCTCCATGAATTTCAAGCTTCAGAATTGGTTTATCGATGATCTGTTCATAGGTGGAGTTGCACCCATTTTGGAGGCAAGATGAACTAGTAAAATTCTGTCAATCTAAAGGTATTCATGTATCTGCTCACACACCTTTAGGTGTACCTACTTCAAGTCCTGGACCATCTGATAGTGGATCAGGTGGGGAAGATGAACCTGGAACTCCACGTATTTCATTTAGAAGGTCAAGATCAGTACATGGGCCCATGCTGAAATTGTCAGTCGTTTCGGAGATAGCAGATACACACAAAAAAACACCTGAGCAGGTATCTTAATGCAGTCCGATATGATATCTGTTTTACTGGCTATGTTAATTTATTTGCATTTCTGTGTTTCCATTATCTGCCTTTCAATATAGTGTAGTGTATATATATTACCGGCTGTTTACATCTATTTTCATTTAAATGGACACTTGCTAGTCCCAGTCAAGTGATTAAATGAACACTTGCTAGTCCCAGTCAAGTGAGTGTTCTATTCTCCTTCCATTCTCTTAAAAACATCATGTAGCATTATCCTGGTTTGGATAGGTATCAGAAAACGATCATGTTCTCCAATGTTTCCTCAAATCTAAAGAATCTGAAGCTCAAGTCAAATCTGAAACTTGTTTCATGAGTTGTTAGATCTGGAGGAAAATTTTTAATTCAGATAATTGAGTCACCGTCTGGTCTAGATATATTTGGAAACACATATAGATAGGACTAACATATCTATTAAGTCTAGGGTGGTATTCTCATCACCTTCTAGAGTTGTAATTGGAATTTCTATTTTGAAAAGACACTTGAATGAGAGAGAAGTGCAAGATTGCATAGCCCTCATGTCATTACTAGTGAATTTTTACTTGGATGAATCTATGGAAGATAGGAGAAATTGGAAGCTTAAAGTCTTTGGCAAATTTTCTAGTAAATCTTATCTCTTGAGCTTGAGTGAAGATATCACTTGCAACTATTTTCTGCAGTTCAATATAATCTGCTTGACATCCTATGACAAGGACTCATTCTTGTGCAATTATCAGTGATTTGGCAAGAGAGGGTTGGTTGTATATTTGATGGAAAAGAGAGGAAGATATTAGCACTTTGTGGCACAGAGTTAGCTTTCTTGCATCTCTTTAGGCCTCGGTCCTTGACTCACTAAAGACTTTGAGCTTCATCATTCAGTGAGGAAGGGGTTTTGATGTAGTCTTGGCTTTTGGGGTAGCCAAAATTTTCATTTTATCCTCATTAACATAACTTTCAGTTTCTTGACCAAGAAGATAAAGAAAAGAATGACTAACATATTAACCTTGGAGTTAGTGCTTAGTTAAGTCTATCTCAATTTAGGCTTTGTAAAACCTTGTCCATGCTGATTTAACCTCAGGATTAGAGTTAGTGTTATCCCTTTGGAGGAAATGACTTGAGGTTTGAGCAAACAGGGAGAAAATGATATGATTTCAAGCTTGAGTTTCAGCTTTTAATCTGAAGAGAAAGAAATGGGAGAAATTAGAAGGGGAGAAACAATTAAAGAAACAGAGGAAAAACCAAAACACTTTATTCAATAATCCATCAATAACATAAAATCTACTTTAGAACTGAAAATAAGGCTCTATTTATAGTGGCCAAAATGACAGAGGTTATTGATTAACAGGTAAAGAAATCTACTCCTAATAACTAATATGAAACCTATCAAATAAGAACATTGCCCGAGGATTACTAGGTTGCTAAGATTACTAGGTTGCTGTTGCTTCATCCACCTGTTATGTAGCATTACGAAAGCAAAGCAGATTTTGTAATTGTTTTTGGAGCTGCTAGAAAAATGCTTGAGCAAGCATGTTGGAGAAGCAATGTAATAAGTATAATAAGAAAATGATCTGCTTCTAGTGTCATCTTACATATATTGGCTTGAGTTATAAAAGGAGGCAACTAGGGAGAGCAAAGAGACTGAATACTTAAATTCGTTCAGCCACTTAGGCCTATGTATAGAGAGGGACTAAATGCACTATTTCCCTTATCTCTGATTGATTCTATTCAAAAGACAGTTGATAATGTCAATGCCAATCCCTTGTGTATATTTTAAACTCAACTGAGGACAAGAACTGTGGTTATGAATGCTTATTTCTACACAACTGGAGATTGTGATTTATGTTATAGTTTTGAAAATAATGTTTAACCATATCTCCACATGGTTATGACTCATGAACTGGAATATGGATTATAAACATGTTAGATAGCTTTGTAGACTGCTTAATACAATGGATGCAGTACTGCAAGTTTGAATGGATTTCTGGAAATTATGAAGCAGGGAAGTACCATTTATGGGGTAGAAAATTTTTCCAAGTCTATTTGCCATCTGCTTAATGTTTCCTGCAATAATTGCTGCTGATTACTTGTATAATACTCTATGGGGAAATAGCCAACATCACAATAAGTGCATTTATCTGAAATGAATTTACTAGCCTACTTTGCTAAGTTGCCACGGTCTAGGTCTATTCTACTGCTGCATTATGTGCTATATTTTATGTTTGGAACTTGTCCTATCTTGGCACCAATTATGTAACATGGTAGGAGTTATGGGTAAGCTGGTCATAAACACATCTAACTTTCAAGTCCTTATTAAGAGAAATAGGTTCATTTAAGCAATTATAATCAATTGAACTCAAGTGTGTCCCATTGCATTTCAGTGGGGGTCTGAAACATAGTTATCTACTGTTCAGTAAACTACCTGTGCAGTAAGTTTGTGATCTTTACGTTGTAAACACTTCCAAGAGCTTGCACTCCATGTTTCATTTAGAAATGATTCCATGGTTTCCAGTTCTACTGCTGTGAATTCTAAGTATTTACCATTTAATGACACATTTTTGAATTAGTTTTCTTCTTCCAAATGCATTCATAAACTCACCCTTCATTGTTGGAGTGCCATTTTGTAAGACTTTTAGTTAATTTTCTTTTAAAGATGAAGTGGTAAGTGAAGGAAGGGCCACAGTTGGATGTCCAATGACCATGGATAAATGGCTTTATTGTTAATATAAAAGCAATTATAGGTTCAAATCCACTGTCCACATTGTATCCTTTTTGAAGAAAACGCAAGCTGTTATGATGATTGAGAAACCAAATTGCTATGGACATTCCATGAATTGATATATTTAATTTCCATGAATTGAGGACATATCAAACATCCATTATAAATTGGGATGATTCCAGCTGATTTTTTACAGTTATAAGATTCATTACTCTGCTTTTGAATCTCTGACTCAAGTGCAGTCCCTGAAGTTTGGAGATGTATCTTTCCTTTTCCAGCTCCAAATTTCATTAAAAATGACCTAGGTCTCTGTTCATCAACATGAGAACATGATATCATGAAATACAATTGAATACTCTTAAATAGTATACTGCCAGTTGAATTAGTTTACATTCTTAACGAAGAGGTTGTCTCCATTCCTTAGCTAACTCTTGTGGGTTTTTGTGCAACTGCTAGACAGTAATGTCAAAATGAATACTGTGCTCCTGCAGTAAAGCTCATTTGCTGAGTTCAAATTAACCAATCTGCATAAGAATATAAATATGGGCATATGCAAGATTTACTAATTAAGTGGCTTGGCTAGGCCTCATCTAAAATTCTCGTGTAATTATGATTTGGGGTTGATGGTGTATCTGCCCATTAATAGGTTTAGAATTATAAGTGCTGCCACTCACCTCTTCGCAGTAGGTGGCTCTGCATCTTTGTCACCTTCTATGTTTCAATTATAGGACTAGCGTTCAAATTTTTTCTTTTAGACCATATGCAGTGTATTTTTTTTCATTTAAAGATAGTTAACCTCCATTTGACAGTTTCTCTTGATTTAAAATCTATTTTCTCCATCCAAAATTTCTAGTTTTCGTTCTCATATATCAGTAATAGAAATAGAAGGCAAATTTGCTACTTGTTAACATTGCTGGCTGTTAATGTAATTTAGTAAACTTGGATGTCAAGTATACATTTTGTTGCTTGGCGACCACGATATTTAAATAGTTTAGTGATCTACTGTCTGCACGTACCATTACAGTCTTGCACTCTGCTTATCATTTGCAACAGAAGTTGTTAACCATATAATTGCCATGTATAGAGATTGATTAACTTTTAGATTGTACTTGATTCTGATCTTCCTTTTATGAATGCTTAAATATATACTCTTTTTTGTGGTTACTCTATTGATGGTCCATATGTAAATTGCTTCTTATTTAAATATCTACAACCCTGTTACATGGGCAAAGATATTTTCTCAAACTAATACTTATTAGCATGAAAAATTCTATCAAGTCCTATTTTTTATATGACTACTAAATATTCTTAACATTTTAAAATATGTCTGTATTGGAAAGTTCTGCTTCACAAATTTAGATGCAATACAGTTTTAGCAATTTAAATTTATGGATGCTCTGAATTTTCAATCCCACTCAAAGAGTAGCAAACCATGGACATGAGAAGCTGTCATCTGACTCTCTGGTTTGAGCATTAGCAGTAACTGCATTGTCATAGTGTGTTGAAACTAGCAACTGGTTTGAGCCCAAAAAAATAGAATGTGAAAATAAATTCTACATTCAATGAGGTGCTGGAAAGCAAATGGGAACTGAATGCTTGAAATTCAAATTTTTATTTTACATGCCCAATTTTGTGGCAATTGAAGTCATATGGTAGTATGCTCTGATGGTTACAGGTTATTCTGCGATGGGGACTGCAGAGGGGTACTAGTGTTCTACCTTGTAGCTTGAAGCCTGAGCGGATAAGGAAAAACATAGACATTTTAAATTGGTCTTTATCAGATGATGAGTGGAGCCGCTTGAACCAGATTGAGCCACAGGTATGTTTATTTGGCAATGAACACTTGAATAAACTCTCAGACAGTGGCTTCATGTTTGGTAGTGGTCCCCTTCAAGTTGTGCGGGAGATGGAAGATGATGGGGAGTCCAATGCTTGATGTTTTAATAGTTTTTTTTTTTTTTTTTTCCTTGAGATAATGTGACATTAAGAAACTCTTGATATAATGTGACATTTGTTTCTTAGATATCATTGTATAACAGTTTGTGAAATACCCATTGTTTGTAAGATTTTTTATATTTGTGGGTGCTGAATAGAAAGGCGAAAAATGCATTTTTATCGATTGAAGTAGGAGATCAAATCTTCGTTGGTAAAGAAAGACATTTTCATTTTATATCTACCTGTGAAAGTTTTTCTTGGAGCAGCATCAGAAATATGACAACTCTTATTTAGTCAATCTTCAAGAAATAACTACTTGTTTCTTTGAATTAAATGTACAACTTCCTGAAGTAGATTTGTTTTATGGGTTATTGTGCTGCATCATTTTGTAAGCTAATCTGCACATTTTTTGTGGTTTCAGCTATTGTAATTTTGATGTATCATCTCATATCTTAAAACATAAAAACTTTCCAATAAAGTGGCTCCAGCTTACGGAGAGATAATTGGTAGACAGAAGATGGGCAAAGCAGCCACAAAAGTTAGTTGCCACTTTGGAAAATGGGTGGGGTTGGTAGTGGTGGTGGTGGTGGTGCGTCATTGATCTTGTTACTTTTAAGATTAGCAACCAATTAAAGCAAAGCAAAGCAAGCAGTCCAGTCGCAGCTGTCGTTTTCCATTGCGGTTTTTGCACTATTCAGTGTTATTATCTCATCTGCCACTGCAAATACTAGTGCTCAAAACCGGTAAATCCTTTTCTTTTGAAAATTGCTTTTGTTTTTATATCCATGCATCCTCACAAACAATTATTTATAGTTACTCAAACAACCTCATTATTTGCTTGTTTTACGTATTCTAACAATATTCTCTTCTTCTTCTTTTTTTTAATTTTTTTAATAAAAAGCCAATGGTAGACTAAACGTGTGAGGACCAATGGATTTTTATTTTATAAGACAGAAATGAAAGGTAAGGTACTACCTTGGTTGGAGAATAGTGGGATTGGGACACCCATGACATGTTATATAATTTATATATAAGAATAAGAATAAAAATAAAAAGTCCCCGAATGAAATAATTGAAAGATTAGTGTTGGTAATGGTGGTGGAAGACACTTTGTGATGTGATTTTATATGGAAAGGAGAAAGAAAGATTAAGGTAGAAGAATTGAATAGAAGAGCCGAAGGTGGAGGGACATGTGCATTGGCAACCAATTCCACTGGCAATTGGGGTGATTTGAGTTGACCCGCCACTTTCACGGCATATTATTAAAAAACAGCAATACACCCAAGGTGCTCTATTTTCTTCACAAACAAACCAAACCATACGGGTGTTCATATCCATCTACGATTATGACTAACTCTTCAATCTTCATCTTCAACTTGTTCATCTGACAAGAATTTCTTTCCAGTGTTTCACCCAATTGACCAGAAATTGGTTGGCTTTATTTGTTTAAGCCTTAAGCAAGTCCCAATATTCACATCTACGCTTGTGAGATTAAATTTCATTGGTCCTAATTCCATTTGATTCACGAATTGACAATTAAGAAATTCTAATCAAGTTGGAGAAGTCTTCTCTTTTTCTAGTAACAAAAGCGTTCGTGAATTCATTGACAAATATTGACAGGCAGGCAGGCAGCATGCAATTATTGACTTACAAATAAATAGCCTGCTTGCTTTGACTTTCTCCTCTCAATTCACTCGGATGCGGATCCTGAAATTCCCTCATCTTCAACTTTTATGCTGAGGTTCCTAAATGCCAGAGTGAGTGAAGCAAGTCGTTGCTTTAGGCTGACCTGTCATCAAGTGCTTCTTCTTCTTAGTGTTATGCTTTGCAATCTTGCCAATCAATGGTGGTTCCAAATAAATTAGTCAAGAAATCCAGTCCTTCATTCCCAACTTCTCCATGTAACTTAGAACTTGCCAACCATCCAACCCAAAAATCTTTACTAAAAACACAGACATTTGACTGAAACCAGCATCAGAATACGGAGATCAAAAGAACGTAATAGCAGTTCCAACTAACTAAACCCAAGTTCATAAAGATTCCCAAAACTTTTGCAATCTATCATCCCCAAGGGTGGGGAATTGAAGGCTTTGTTTACACAAGAAATGGAATGCTGGCTCATTTTTCTTAGTTTTTTACTCGAATATTGATTCATTTCTGACCATCAATTTCAAAAGCACAAAAGCTTGGCCAAATTACATCAACTAAAACAAAATCATTGCAAGTTCACATGCTGAGGCAAAATTGAAACTGGATCATTTATATGAAATGACATGTAAGAACATTGATTATAGGAAAATTTTCAGGGATATAATAGTAAATGCAATCAAATTCGAATCACCATAATATAGGAAAAAAATTCAGAACTCTTATTTTATACATGTTTGAGAACCAATATTTTCATTAAACACAAGACAGACAATGAATGATATAACTTACAATGTTAAGTATATAACGTTTTGTTTATCCTGTTAGATTCCTTTCTCTCCTCCATGTCAGAGCAGCAAACTCTGGGAATCCAGGTATGTGGGTGAATATGTACAACAGGATCATTGAAAAATGCATCCACTTTCAAAGGAACCAACAGCAGCATTCAAGGAGAAATATCCCTAGCTGTGCAACCAAAGTTTCCCGCAATTACACAAAAAAGCTACATGTTGATATCAATGTTGTCAAGCCAAGAAACTATCTGCTGAGTTGTAGGCCTCATTTTAGGGGATTCACTTAAGCACAGACACGCAATGTCAAGAACCTGCAACATTTCCTTGTCATGCTGCTTGTCAAAGATAAAAGGATCTAACACCTCAATTCCCCTATTTTCTTCCTTCATTCTTATCACCCATGATATCAAATCCCTGGATCCCTTTGGCTTACACATATCCATCGGCCTTTTCCCTGTAAGAAGTTCCAAAAGGACAACCCCAAAACTATACACGTCACCCTTATAAGTAGCAACAGCAGCTTGGCCATATTCAGGAGGGATATAGCCTAGTGTGCCAACAACATCAGTGGTAACATGTGTATCATGGGGGAGTATGAGCCTAGCAAGACCAAAATCGGCCAAGTGGGCTTCAAAATTCTCATCTAAAAGAATATTACTTGACTTAATGTCACGATGAAGGATACGAGGATCACATGATTGGTGCAAATAAGCAAGTCCCCTTGCTGCCCCTTGAGCAATTTGAAGCCTCGCATTCCAATCAAGTGAGGATGGTCCATCAACTTTCTCATGTAACCAATAATCCAAGCTACCATTTTCCATGTAAGAATATATTAAGAGCCTGTCATTTTTATGCATACAGTATCCTTGAAGATGGACAAGGTTTGGATGCTGGGCTCTTGAAAGGGCTTCAACTTCAGCACAGAATTCCCTATCCATCTGACCACACTCATCAGACAGCCGTTTGATAGCAACCTTCCTACCATCAGGGAGTGTGGCTCTGTAAACCATACCAAAACCGCCACAGCCTATGATATTTGCTTGGTCAAAATTGTTGGTAGATTTCAAAAGGTCTTCAATGGAAATCTGTTTCTCCTTATTATGAAACAAAACTACTAGTTTTGACTCGAATTCTCCCAAATCTTTATCATTGGTGTCAGCTTCCTCCTTTTCGGGATCAACCGCTCCACGGCTATGTGCCCGCAGCAAAATTACGAACATAAGTATAAGAAGAAAAGCCGTCCCAAAAATGATCCCAATAACCATTCCCACAACAAAATCTTTGTTTCTTTTTGATCTTTTAGGGGACTCAATAGGCACGTGGTCAGTTTCTCCATCAACTTTCTGACAGGAAGATTGATGTTCACCACAGAGATTATTTCCTTCAAAGCTTGAATTTGGAAAAGTTTGAAACTGGCCTCCCAAAGGGATCTTCCCCAAGAGTTGATTGTAGGCAACACTAAACTTGGACAGAAAGCTGAGTTTTTCTAATGAAAGAGGTATGGCCCCTGATAGATTGTTATGGGACAAATCTAGATCCTCCAGGCTTGTCATCCCAGATAATTCACTCGGAATTGGTCCGGATAAATTATTAAATTTCAAATCCAACACATGCAGCTTTTTCAGATTCCCAAACTCCGGCCAGATTGACCCATGAAGAAAGTTATGGCTCAGGTCAATAGTTGGAGGAAAGCTAAAAATTTGATTATACTGCAACGCTCTTGCACTTTCATTCCTTTTCATGAAAAAGGGGAAATCAGGGGAAGGCTCCTCCAATGAGATATTCCTGCTGATGAGGCTAGGTAAACCAGTTATATTTTTCGGAATCTCCCCTGTAAAGGTGTTGTTCGATAAGTCCAGGTAAAAGAGATCCTGAAAACTGCCAAACCAGACTGGAATTGTGCCACCCAACCGATTCCAAGATAAATCCAACAACTGCAATTTGGGGCAACCGATCAACCATTGTGGTATAGAACCCTTGAGCCGACAACTTGCAATAACAAGAAATTTTAAATTTTCAAAATGCAGAGTGGGATCGGCAGGCAATTCTTCATTAGGGAAATTCAAGGTAAGGACCAGAGTTGTTAGCTTCCTGCAATGTTGTAGGACTTGGAGGGCAGATGAAAGATTAAAGATGCTTGAATTTGAGAGCGAAAGATAAGAGAGGCTCTCAAAGTTTTTGTAGTTCTCCGGGATTTGACCACTAAAATTGTTCCGGGCAAGATTGATGTGTTTCAATTGCCCACAAAAGGGAAGATTATTGGGTAGAGAACCATTAAACTTATTACTGCCTAAATCAAGAGAGGTCAAATTAGACATGGCCGAACAATTAAGATCTAAAGAACCCTCCAAAGAGTTATTCCTCAAATTAAGCAAATTAAGCGTTGGAGAATTGGACAGTGAAGCAGGTATCCTACCGATAAATCTATTGGAATGGGCTACAAGATATTGAAAGTTAGCTAATTTATGAAAAACATCAGGGATATTACCTGAGAATTTATTGGATGATATATCTAAACGAACAAGGCTAGAGAGATTAACAATACCACGACTAAGCTGACCAGAAAGTTTGTTGTCTTGAAGGCCCAAAAGACTCAACTTTTGAAGATAAAATATATCTTCAGCTATACCGCCAGTGAGTGCATTCATGCCAAGACATAGGTGTTTTAAAGAAGCACAATTGCCCAGTCCACGTGAAAGGTCACCAGAGAAATAGTTCACTGCTAAATTAATTAAAACAATTTGGGTAGAATTCTCGCAAATATGAGTGGGAAGTGAACCGTTCAAGTAATTGGAAGAAAGGTCAAGACGTTGGATTGAAGGTAAATTGATGCTTTGTGGAAGTGGGCCGAGTAAGTCATTAGAGCTCAAGTCTAAGACCTCTAAATTAGGCATATGAAACAATGACACAGGCAGTGAACCCTTGAGGAAATTGCGAGAAAGATTGAGGAATTTAAGCTCAACCAAATTGCCTACAGACTCGGGTAATTTTCCTATTAATCTTCTTCTATCAAGAACCAGCTTGGTCACTCTACGAGAACCTAGACTGTCAGATGAAGAATTGCAAGTGATGCCTACCCAGTTACAGCAATCAGTTGATGAATTGGTCGCCCATCCCTCAATTTCAGTTTCCAAATTCTTGATGAAATCTTGTAATGCTACCAAATCATTGGGATTGCATGTGAAGTTCTGAGAATTAATTACCTGAGCTTGGAAGCAGAACCCGACAAGAAATACAATCAGCCACAAATCTTGAACGTCCATATCAGCAATCAGAGTGTATTATCATATGCATGTAGAATCAAGAACCAACGAAACCCATATCAGAATTCATGTTTTCTGGTCTGGTTTCAATAGTTTAACAACCATTTTGATGTATAATCAAAAAGCTCTTAAGAAATAAAAAAAGATGGGTTCTTGTTTTTGAGTTTCAACAATTGTGAATCAGAC
Organism: Khaya senegalensis; assembly: GCA_032402905.1. Classification (NCBI taxonomy): domain Eukaryota; kingdom Viridiplantae; phylum Streptophyta; class Magnoliopsida; order Sapindales; family Meliaceae; genus Khaya; species Khaya senegalensis. The sequence goes on along the minus strand of CP135534.1, from coordinate 5,857,151 downwards.
AGAGACGTCAGATAGAGATAGATAAAAGAGAGAGAAAAAAAATGGTGGCGGGTTTGAGTTTGACTTCACCACGGTTTTGTACTTAACACGGAAAAGAACGAAAACGAAGCTGTATATTGCTTGCTTCGCTTTTTATCAAATGGCCAATACCCAGAGGACAAAGAAACCGAGGAATGAGAGAGAGAGAGAGAGGACAGAATGGTAAGGCAGAATAATAGTACTGAAGACTTTAAAGCAAAATGTGATGCGACAAAGAAGACTTTGGGTTGAGGATTGTGGTGACCGGCTGTAACATTAACAGGTTACGCGCGGGTGTGAAGATAAAGCAACAAAGACAGATGCAAAGTCGAAGGTTAAGATTGGAATTGGGTCTGCGATTTCTTTTCCTCCTCTTGGCTATTATTAATTAATGCCTATAACAATGTGCAGTGCAGTTGGAGTTAGTTGGATTTTGGACATGACATCCTGCTGCCAACTTACCGTTGCTGATTTTTCATCCGAGTCCCTGAGTTTTAGAATAACAATGACTCAAAGCATACTTCGATAATTTTAACAAATAAATTTCTAATATTAGTTTTCATTTAGTTTTATATACATTCTTAATGCCCAACGAGAACTTATTTGTTCCAATTTAGTTAAACATGTTTTTATTTATTGTCTCGATAGAACTCAAAGATCTATCCGTTAATATTTCACTTTTATTTAAAGATATAATTTAAGGTTTTTCATATAATATTTTCTTATAAATTTATTCATAAAAAAATTGAATTAACTACTATTTTCAAAATATTTTGAGTCTTTTTATGTAAAAAAAAAAATATATATGTAAATTCATTTATACAAATTAATTTTTTTAATATTATATTACTGTCATATTTTTTTTTTATGAACGTAAATAAATTTTTTATTAAAATAAAAATAAATAAATTATACGAGACATATATTGTAAAATTTTAATGAAAAAATTAAAAAAAAAAACAAAACTCCTACATTTATACCTTTTTTGTATATTATTTTTCTCAAAACATGTTTAATATATGATATTTTATATACAACATGAATAGCAAAATTGCAATATTTTAATGGAATCTTGTTGTAGGGACCTTTATGAGAAAATACAAAAACTCAAGGACCTCCTAAAAAAAAAAAAAGCTCCAATATACAAAATTATATATAATTTTGAGAACAAGGAGTAGTAGGTTTGATTTCATTCTTTTTCCATTGACTGACGCCATCTAAGACTACAACGTTTTCGACTTTTGGTGGCATTCATCCGTTGGACAGTCAGTCAATTCCATACATCAATTTTTTAAACTAATTTATATAAAGTAGGGCCTGTAATAAAAAATAATTAATAATATAATATAATATTTTTAGTTTGTTGAAGTTGATTTTAATTTTACATAGTCCTGTAAATAAATTAATATATTAAGAAAGCAAAAAGTCTGTGCAAAATAACAACATTTGTGTGAGAGTAGATTGAAATTTGGATCAAAATTATTTAGATAAAATTTAATTCAACTACAATATTTTTAGAAAAATAAAAAATAAATTGTATTTATTGATATTGAAAATTAAATTTTATTAAATATCGAACGTTTATGATTTATACTTTAATATTTTCAACAGCTTAGTCACCTAACTCGTATAACAACACGTCATATTAAATTAATGTCTTTCAATTAGTATTTACCAACCTACCTACCCACCCACCTCCGCCTTCTTTTTCTCCGTCTCTGCTGCTTTCTTTGAAGGTCTTGCATCCAATCCAATTTGATATCTTTTTCCTTTGGTTTTGGTTATAATGTAAGGTACAAGTGTTTGAAGTTTACGTATAATAAGAATTTCGGTCTATTCAAATATCATTTATTATAGGATGAAGAGATATGTATACTCGCCCACCCTCCCTCCCTCCCTCCCTCCCTTGTAAATTTATGACCAATTTATATTCTATACGATGTACTACTACTACTACTACTACTACTAGTCTATATGACACAAGGCACACTCTTTTAACCCCTTTGATTATAATTAACATAAATTCAAAATTTTGGTCCATATCAGGATTTAACATATAATCCTTAATCTCACAAGTTTTCCTACAAACGCCACATTCTTTAATCTTACAAACGCCGTAGCCCACCAAATCAAACAGAGCCTAATCCTACAAATTCAAATCAATTAATATTAAATTTAAAAATTATTCTAAATTTGCTTATAACGTATTTGAAAAAAAAATGTATTTAATTATCTTCTTCTTAAAAGAATAATTAAATGTAATTTAATTTATTGTAATAAAAATTATAAGTTAAATGTGACTATCAAAATAATTTTAATATAAAATTTATTTAATTTATATTTATATTTGTATCATATCATTTATTTTAGATAATAATTTTATAATATTTATATTTAATACGTAAATAACATTATAAATTACTCAAATAACATAGCCTAATAATATTGTTATTGTAAAATTATTATGTTTATATACATTTTGGTGCCCCAATATGAGGTTTGAACATCGAAATATTGTAATAAAAATGGAGAGGTAATATTTGTCAGCCCATGAATCCATGGAACAGGCGAGAAATTTAAACTTCATTGCAAGTGAATTACTCATTTACACATACCTACATGCATACATACATACATAAATAAAATCGTGAGTCGCATACATACATAAGTATATATGTATGTATGTAAAATCGTGGACAGCATATTCTCTGCGTTTAGAAGATTGAAACGAATAAAAAAAAGAAAAAAAAAAAAGCTAAAAAGATACACCAATAATCAGAAGAAGGATTTGGTTGAAGAAGATGAATAGAGATGAGGCTCTTGTAGCTGTAGTTGGTCCACCAACACAACAGCATCCTTGACAATTCATTGCCCAAAGTCAAGGCTTAATAATTATTAAGGGTGTTTTCGTATCAATATATAAATAAATATTTTTATAAAAATTAATAAAAAAATTAACTAATAATAAAATTAATATATTTAATCTTTAATTAACTAATAAAAATTAAAATAAATTAAAATAAATTTATGTAATATTTTTACATATTTTATCTGAGAGTTAAAAAAATTACATATAAATAAATTTTTTATAAAATTAATAAAAATTATTTCTTAATAATATTGATCACTAATTAACTAGTTAAAATTGTAAAATAATTAAAATGACATTATTTTTTTATCTTTGATAAATATAAACAAAATACGATAATTGAAACCTTGTATAGAATGAATCAAATAGAAAAATGTGATAAATAAAAATAAAATTTATTAAATTACAAATAAATTAATTCAATAAAATTATTTAAATAGTTAATCATTTCACTAACAAATTTACGTATTAAAAATTCTAAATCTTAATTATAATTATGTTATATTATTTATTTAATAATTATATTATTTTATATCAATTCAAATCAATAAATTTTATATTCATTTTAATTTAATTAATCGTGTTAAAAATTACATCAATCATTAATTTTGTATAATAATAACCACCTATTAACACTTTATAATAAAACTTTAAGAACTACGATAATTTGCAAACTAACTTCATATAACACTAAAAATATTAAGAAAAATAAAATTTTGATAGTTGTTTGTATCTAAAGTTTTTTAGTTATTTCATCACATATAAATATTTATTGAAAAAAATTTATAAAAAAATAAAAGTAAGCCTTACTTTTGTCTTTTCAATTTTTTTTTATTTTGTATATTTTTCTATCACTTCAAAAAATTATACATATTAATAAGTATAATTACATTTACGACATAATTTAAAGGTTTATTAAAAATAGATAAAATTAGAATTATTAAAGTTCTAATAGCTGGAAGTATTTTAGAGAATGCTAGACAAATATCATTACCCTTAACATAAAAAGAGTTTGGGCTTTGATAAAATAGAGTTCATAAAGAGCATCGGGCTAAACTTATCACATTAGGTCTTCTGGGCTTTAAGACTTGAGTTGATATTTTGATTAATTCATGTCACAAAACATTTCTTCTTATTTAAATTAAGACCCTCTCAAATGGGCCTAACGATGGACTCCTGTGCAATTGACTGAGCCTTACCAAGAATTTTTCACCGCACAAATATGGTTGTGCAACTTGAGTTTTGGTTCAAAATTTAAATAGATAGTAGGAGCCAAATTGGTCTAATATAAATTGATAATTTAGATTAATTTAAATTGTTAGTTTTGACCAATTTAATACGTTAGTTTAAATTTAAATTTAAAATATTAATGTAATTACAAGAACCAATTCAATTGAACAAACTTACGATAATTATTTTTTTAAAAAATAAATTTAACAATATCCATGAAAAAAAATATATTTCATTATTTTTTTTATCATTTTATTATGTGTTTTTTTTTTTTCTGTAACAAACTAATCATCTAATTTTTTTTAAAAAAATTATAACTCTTTTTTTATTATTACCCAACAAGCAATTTGTAGACTTAAAATTTTTTTTTTTTTTATCACTAAACGAGTATAAAACATACATATAAATTATATTACTCATGAAAGTTTAAAATAAGTAATCCCATTAGCGCACCAAAATTTTTAAAAAAGAACTAAAATATCAATTATCAATATTATTTATATTAATAAAAACCAACGCAAGTAGATTTTATAGTCAAAAATATTAAATTTTTGTAAATTTTTTAGTTTTATAAATTAAATTAGATGATTGATATTATAGAAATAAACTAAAGAATTTATTTTTATATATTAGATGGATAAATTCTTTAATTATATAATTTTTATAAAATAAAAAATTAATATAAATTATTATTTAGTTTTATTATTTCTATTAAAAATATTTTAAATATAAAATAAAAATTTTAAAATTTATTAGCTCCATACAATTTGTTCAATTTAAACTAAACCAAAGAAAAAATTAAATTAATAACTATTAATTTAATTTTTTTAAATCAAAATTAATCCAATATATTTTTCAAATCAATTTAGTTTTGATCTGTCCACTCTTATTCATAAATCACAAACTGTTAGGCCATTATTCACTATATTCATAATAATAGATTGCAATAATATTTGTACCTAGTTCACCAAAGAGTTGAAATCTTGAAAAATTTGCAGAAAGTTCAACATAAAGCAATGGTAAAAACTCAAGTCTCTATTGTATATTTCTTCCCTTTCTTACAGATACAAATATTATACAATGACAACCCATATATATAGCAAGGTTATGCAATTGAATACACGAAATAATTAAGATTTGAAAAGAGACAATGCAGTAGGTAAGGCTTTACATCAAAGTGATACAATCAAGGTTTAATCATCAAGAAAGACACGCAAGAGGCTGAAGAAAAAGAACATCTTTAAGACTTGCAGTTTTGGCAGGAAAGAGAATTGGCTTAAGGGACTTGAGCTTCAACAATTTGGGCCTGAAGTAAGAGTATTCACAAGAGCTGAACTGTCAGCCTGCTTACATTTCAACTCCATCCTTCAAGCTGAAAGTTCTTCTAGACTCTGCAAGTTTCAGCTTGCTTATAAGATAATTGAATCGGTTCAGGCTGATAGGTTTTGTGAATATAACTAATATTTGCTCACCTATGGGAACATAAAGGATTGCAATCTCTTTATTGGCCAGCTTGTCCCGAACAAAATGGATGTCTATTTCAATATACTTGGTTCGGGCATGATAAATTGGGTTTGAAGCCAAAACAACTGCACTTTGACTATTTGTCCAGATGATAGATGGTTTATCAACATTATATTTAATCTTATTTAGCAAAGACTTAACCCAACTCAACTCTACTGTAACATGTGCCAAGGCCCTGTATTCAGACTCTGTTGAAGACCTCGTTATGACTGTCTGTTTCCTTGAACTCCATAAAATTAAATTATTACCAAGATAGACACAATATCTTGTGATGGACTTTCTGTCATCCAGATCAGTTCCCTAATTGGCATCAGAGAATCCAATCAATTTTAACTCATCAGACTTACTGAACTTGAGTCCAAGGTAGATAGTTTCTTTCAAATATCTCAGCACACGTTTGCATGCATTCCAATGTTCCATCTTTGGATCATACATATATTGGCTGAGTTTGTTTATAGAATAACTGATATTTGGTCTAGTAAGTGTAGCATATAACAATGATCATATTATTGACCTGTATGTTGTTTCATGCTCAAGAGATTGGCTGCCATATTTACTCAGTTTGTTACCTGTTACTATTAGAGTCTTTATGCTTTTACTATGCAACATTCCAGTTTTGATAAGTAAGCTTGTGATGTATTTGGCTGTGATATGACAAGATCACTTCCTGTCCTTATGACTTCGAGATCAAGAAAGAAATTAAGATTTCCTAAATCCTTTAAGGCAAAAGTTTTATTTAATTTCCTGATCAAATTTTTAAGTTCAAAATTGTTGTCTCTAGTGATAATGATATCATCTACATAAATAAGTAAAAGTGTGATGTCTGAATTGTTGATTTTATGAAACAATGACACATATGATTTTGAGTTCGTAAAATTCCAAGCCTTTAATGCAGTTTTTAGTTTGTTAAACCAAGCTCTAGAAGCTTGCTTAAGTCCATATATAGCTTTCTTAAGTCTACATACATGAGAAGGAAGCTTCTGATCTTCAAATCTAGGAGGCTGCTCCATGTAGACTATTTCATTTAATTCACCATTAAAGAATGCATTATTAATATCTACTTGCTTTAGAGTCCAATTTCTTTGTACTGCCAAGGTCAAGATAACCTTAATTATAGCAGCTTTCACCACTGGACTAAAGGTTTCAGCATAGTCAATTCCAGGTGTTTGCAGGAAGCCTTTTGCAACAAGCCTTGCTTTATGTCTTAGAATGGTTCCATTTGAATTCTGTTTCACCTTGAAAACCCATCTACATCCTACAATTTTTAAGTTTGTTGAATAAGGAACCAGATCCCAAGTTTGATTTTCTGTGAGTGCTTGAAATTCTTGACTCATGGCAACCTTTCATTTAGGATCTTTCAGGCCTTGAACCTTATTAATTGAAACTTCACCCTTTTTAATTTCAACAAGACTCAACTGATAACTCTTTAGCTTAAAAACACCTGCCTTACTTCTAGTGATTATAGGATGCCCTGTTAATGAAGGTTTTTGATAAACCATTTATGGCAATTGTGAGACTTCATTTATGTCTAAAAAGGTTATGTCAAGGGTAGGTGATTGAGGTAGTGTTTTTGAATATTAAGGAATTTGTTGCTTATGATCAGATGATGGGATAGATTCTACATTTGAAGTGGCTCTCGTGGATTCAATACCTATTATTGGAAGATCCATATGTTGAGAACTATACCAGTTGGACAGGGTGAACAAAGGTAAGGCAAAAAGTGACTCATTAGAATGATACTTGGGAACATATGACACAAAGTTGGGATCCAAAGTAAAGGAAAAATTGGTTTCATTAAAGACCACATTCTTAACAATATAGTCTCTTCAATGGATATAGGTATAGATAACCTTTGTGGTAAAGGCTGTAACCTGTGAACATATATTTTAATGTATGGAAATCTAATTTATGTTTATTGTAAAGCCTAAGGAAAGGAAAACATTCACATCCAAACACTTTCAGCACTCTCAAGTCTGGTTTGTGACCAAAAATGAATTCATAAGGTGATTTATTTTGAAGGGTAGGTGTTGGTAGTCTGTTTATGAGATATGCAGAGGCAAAAAAAAACTTCCTACCAAAATTTCAATAGCATTGATGACTGAGTAAAAAAGGTTAGGTTTGCTTCAACAATGTGTCTGTGCTTCATTTCCACTCTTTTATTTTGATGGTGAGTGTATAGATAGGTATACCTATGAGTTATTCTATTTTCAGCTAACAATTTCTCTAATGGTTTGAACTCTCCTCCTATGTCACTTTGGATTGCTTTAATTTTTAATTCCAACATGTTTTCAACTTGAAGCTTGAAGTGTTTGAATGTGTTGAATGTTTCTGATTTGTGTGTTAAGGGAAAAATCCATGTAAATCTGGTGTAGTCATCAACAAATATTATGTAAAACCTATAGTCATTAATTGAAGGTAAAGGAGCTAGACCTCATAAATCTGTGTGTAGTTATTCAAGTGATTTCTTAATTTTAATTTCAGATAATTTGTAAGACAATCTGTGTATCTTGTCATATTAATAGGCTGAACAAAAGAAAAATAATGAAACTGAAGTGTCTTTATTGATATCATCCAAAATAGTACAAGAGTTTAAAGTTTCTTTCAACATTTTTTCATGTGGATGACCTAGTCTTTGATGCCAAATTGTTAGGTCTATTTGTGGTTTTTGATTGATCAAAGACTCTGCAAAAAGTGACTTGATTCCTTTAGGTTTTGGACTTTCAAAAAATGCACTAGAACTAGGAGATGTTTTGGGTGGTGATGGATACTTCAGCAGCCTGTATAATCTTTCTTTAACCACTCCTCGAAGCAAAACCTTCCCTCTTTTCTAGTTCTTCACAACATAAGAATTTTTGTTGAATATAACAATTGCATCATTATCTGTTAATAACTTAGACACACTAATCAGATTTTTGGTGTTGGCTGGCACATGTAGAACATTTTTAAACTTAATCTGATCAGACAAAGGTGATGAATGAAGAGTTATATATCCAACATGAGAAATAGTAAGGTTTTAACCATTACCTACTACCAATTTGTCATTACCTTTGTATTCTGAATTAGTTGTGAGATTACAAGAAATTTGTCACATGATTCGTAGAGCCACTGTCCACATACCAGGCTGGATCCATAACAGTTTCTGGTCCTGCAACATATGCAGCCTTACTTTCTTATTTTGATTATTGTGGGGTGAAGTCCTTGTTATATTTATGCCAGCAATCTATTGTTGTGTATCCAACTTTGAAGCAGATATAACATATAGATTTTGATCCTCCTCTTGGGTTTTCAGATTTTTCCTTCCCTGTTCTACTATAATTTGGTAAACTCCTACCTTGACCTGAAGCATTCCAATTTCTTTTCTGGCTTTGATGAGAGTGTATGACATTTGCTGATACTTCCTATCCAAAATTTGGACTCAGCAGCCCATTCCAACTGTCTAGCCTATTCTCATGGCTGAGAAGTATAGAGTATACCTCCTCCAATGTTGGTGGTTCTGCCTTTGAAGATAGGTTAACAATGACTGACTCAAAGTCCTTGTCTAATCCACCGAGAATATATAATATTAGGTTCTTGTCTAGCAAATTGTCACCTGATGCTCTCAATGTATCTGAGATTCCCTTCATTTTCTGGTAATAATCAGAGACCTTCATGTTCTCTTTTTTTGTGAAAGAGATGAGACTTCGAAGGTTCACAATCTTTGCCATTGATTTGGCTGCAGAGGACTTTTCTAATGATTGCCAGAATTCTGAGGATGATGAACATCCCACTGTTGTGACTAGCATTGGTTCACTTATAGTGGACATCAACCATCCAAGTAATTGTTGATCTTATGTTTTCCATGCATGATAGGTTGGATTAATGGAAGTGATACTTTGTTCATCTTCATTAACTGTAGTGATGTATTTGCTTGGTGGACTCAACTGTGGATCTAGGTTGTCTTTAAGATCATTGCCTTTGACCAATGGTAACACTTGTGACTTCCACAACAGAAAATTGGAGTCTGTTAGCTTGATTGTACTAGGAAAAGAAATAGTTGGTGCAGTTGCATTCGCACTTTAAGATACTAGGTTGTTCGTATATGTTTGAACTAAACTTGCAGAATTTTGGCTTTTGCCATTTTTAAACCTGCTCTGATACCAAGTTGAAATCTTGAAGAATTTATAGAAAGTTCAACACAAAGCAATGGTAAAAACTTAAGTCTCTATTGTATATTTCTTCCCTTTCTTACAGATACAAATATTATACAATGCCAACCCATATATACAGCAAGATTATGCAATTGAATACACAAAACAATTAAGGCTTAAAAAGAGACAATGCAGTAGGTAAGGCTTTACATCAAAGTGATACAATCAAGGTTTAATCATCAAGAAGAACATGCAAGAGGCTAAAGAAAAAAAACATCTCTAAGACTTGCAGTTTTGGCAGGAAAGAGAATTGGTTTAAAGGACTTGGGCTTTAACAATTTGGGCCTGAAGTTAGAGTATCCACAAGAGTTGAACTGTTAGCCTGCCTACATTTCAACTCACCAGACACAAGCAAGTGCGTGTATACATACACAAATGTTGTGCTGCTGATGTGAAATACTTCAATTAACCACATGCTTTAATTGATACTTTGGTATTGACTTGCAGTAGTTCTTAAGTCATGATTTGAAGTGGGTTTTAAGCCATAATTGCTTTAATACGAAAGTAATAAATGTTAAATATTAATAAAAGTAAATAAATAATTACTTCTAAAAGTTAATGTTGTTAAACACTTCTTCCTTTTAAGTTGTAAAATATAATAAGCAAACTACAATCTCAAAATAAATCTTTATTTTAAACAAAATTTTGTATTTTAAAAAAGTTACATTATTATTATTTTTGGCTTGTAAATGACAGAAAATGAATAAGGTTTGACAATGTTATTGTTTTGTTTTTTATTTTAGAACAATGAGAAAAAGAGAGAGAAAGTTTTGCTCGTATCCAGTCATTCGGATATTGAGAAAATTATTAACCATGAATCTCAATACATTGGCTAATTTCAATGGTTAAGATTGATGAACACTTAATAATTCCAAGATGATAAATTTGAAGAGTTTAATACTAAACAACCTATTGTACAATTTGTATGGTTGAATTCTTTAGATTATATCATATTAGAATTATTAAATGTCCATAAATTTTAATCATTCTAATTATTCAATGGCTCATATTCATAGTTTGTAAATTTTTTAAAGTTTAAAAGAAAAATGTGCAAAAAATTGTATGTATATACACGCACAGAGTTTTTCACATCTCTCTCTCTCTTTCTATATATATATATATATATATATATATGTAACTCACTTTTGTCTTCTCAAATCTTTTCAATTTAAATTTTTTTCTCTATCACTTCAATATATGTATTAACAAGTATATTTAATTTAGGATAGAATTTAAGATTTGTTAAAAAATTAGACAAAATTATAATTATATATATAAAAAGAATTATAGATGAATGCTGTTATATATAATGCGAAAAAAATATAATTTCTATAAAATTAAAAGAGTTTGGGTTTTGATAAAATAGAATTCATCAAAGCATTGGATCAAACTTATCCCCTTGGATCTTTTAGGCTTTAANATAGAATTCATCAAAGCATTGGATCAAACTTATCCCCTTGGATCTTTTAGGCTTTAAGACTTGAGTTGTATTTTTCCGTCACAAAAGATTTCACCCCTATTTTATAACTTAACCTCCTACAATATTAAAACTAATTTTCCTTATTTATTCGATACACAATTTTAAAATTAAATCTTTTGTGATTGTTTACACTCAACATTTCTTAGAATGTTTTCATGACATATAAACCTCTATCCATAAAATTTTTTATAAAAAAAACATAAAAATTGACATAAAATTTATTTTTTTTTCTTTTCGCATTCACTTCATTACATATTTTCTTCCTCTATTATCTCAAAATACTATATACATTTAAAAATATATTTTAATTTAAGAAAGAATTAAAGCTGTACAAAAAATATATATAATTTATGTGGTATAAAATATTTTTAAAAATTAATGCAAATAGTAATTTAATTAATATTTTTTAGTTATACCACTTAAGGTAAAATTTTAATTATGGAGAAAAATTAAAAAGTGAGGCGTCATCAGTCAAATAGTGGGGTGGAAATATCACCCCGCAAGATTTTTTTATTGATTGAATTTGGAACCTCTCAAATGGGCCTAATAATGGACTACTATCCTATGCAATTATGGATACAAATTTTTCCACGCCTTCCTCCTTAAATTCATGTTTGATAATTCTAAAATGGTAGCGAATAAAATTTAAGATAGATATTGTCAAATTTATATATAAATTTATTAAAAAAAATTAATATCAAATTTGTACTAAATTCATAATGAGTTTAATATTTTATTACCAAATTCACTTAAATAAAAATATTTCACATTTATCAATTTCATCATGAATAATTGTAAATTTTAACTAATTTTTTTTATAATTTTTATTATACTTGTACTATTATAAATTCACTTTTGAAAATATATGCTATATAACACTCACATTAAACACCTTTTACTCTATTTACTTCATTTATGCCAATTGTGTATTTGATTTTGTACAAATTAAATAAATTTAAGGTGTGTTTATTTTTGTTAATCCATGTAAAAAAAGAAAGGAATCCTTAAAGATTCTTTTGTTTATTTTGAAGAATAGAAGGAAAAATAAAAATTTCATAGAAATTCTTATTCTCCCAAGTAAGGAAAAAGGTGAGGGATCCTTTTTTCTCTTCTAAAATAATTAAAATTTTAATATTATCTCTTAATTTTTTATTTAATTAATTTAATATAAATATTTTGAAGTAATTAATTATTTTAAAATTATATTTATATAATATAATTTTATTTTATTTATAAATTAATTTATCATCATTAATATTTATTTTTACTATAAAAATTTAATATCATCTATAAACTATAGTTATTAGTATTTTTGTCATTATTCTAATTCTAAATATTTTTTATATGTTTTGTAAATATACTAATTTATAATTATAACCTTATAATTATCGTAATTTATATAACTAGTTATATTTATTTAATAATTTTAATTTTTAATTATTTTTAAAATAAATTAATTATCAAATAAAATAAAAATATTATTATTTGTAGTCATAATATAATTTTATAAAGATGATTAAAAATTAAATAATTTTAATAAATAAATTTAATATTTATATGTAATTAAATTTATGAATTTTAAAAAATAATGCAGTTAAAATATAAAATATTTTTTTAATCAATAAATATATTTATAAAGTATAAATTTTGAAGTTAATTTAATTTTTTTAATTATAAATTGCATAGAATATTTCAATAAAAGTAAATAGTTTTATTTAAATAAAAATAATTAATGAATATAACATGTATTTATATTTAAGAATATTAAAAAATATATATTTATTAAGTATTCTTCTAATAATTATTTTGAAAAAATATCATAATTTATATTAAATATAAAAATAATTAAAAGTAACAATTTATTAATAAATTTAAAAATAAAAGATATTTTTATTAAAGTAAAAAATAATAAATCTTTTGTCATAAATAATTTTATAGTATAAATAAGTAAGCGAAAATTTATTATTGTTATTATTATTTCCTCTTTCCTCTATTTAAAAACAAGTACTTCTTTAGTCATAACAATACGTACAATGAATCAATTCCTAAATTTTGCTAATTTTAAATATAAAAGTACATAAATTAATTGATGAGCGAAACCTAAAATGCAGCTAAAGGGTATATAAAAACTGAGTTAAGGATAACTACATAACATATGTTAACATACTTTTATTCATGTCTATAAACTCATTCCAAAGTGTACCAGTATGGACTCAAAGCCGCGAAGTTAAAAAATTTCTTTTCAGTTTTGATAAGCAGTGTTTCTAAACTTCTATTTATTTATTCCTATCCAATCAACAAAATAATAATAATAATAATAATAATAATAATAATAATAATAATAATAATAATAATAATAATCCAATCTTTTTGACTACTTTTTCATTGTATTTTCAAAGACAATACTGAAAAGTAATGATGCGGCACACCAATCACCACAAAAATAAATCAAACAGTAAACATAACATCCCAAAAACCCATGCAGACATATAAATTCAATACAAATTCCGCGGCTGTGCAACAAAATAACTAACAGTGATAGATTTTTAGGAAAAAAAGAAGTAAATATACGAGACTATACAATGTCAAAAGTTCTAACAAGAAAATACATATATTCGACGCAAATATTTGCTTGGATATTTACCGTCGCTTAAGTTCATTTTAAATTCGTTACGAGTTTTGATTTTTTTTTTAAATGCGTCCTAGATTCACTACGTAGTAACATACCAAATTCATATCATAAAAGTTGGGTACTAGTAAATTTATGAATTTATCTCTATATTTATATAGACACACGACACAAATCTAGTGTTAATTTTTAGAATACAGTAACGTTGGTCTATAAATTTATGATATCATAGTTTTATAATTACATAATTAATATATTTTATTATATATATATATATATTTAATTGGGTTGGTTACTGTACCCACTAGGTGCCGTTATCCCCTTTTTATTTGGTGTACTGGATTTTAAAATCGAATTTATAATACTTAAAATAAAGAAAAAAATTGAAATTAATAAAATAAATAATAAATAATATTTAAAATATATTAAAAAAAACTTGAAATATAAATAAATAATATTTAAAATAATTTTTAGAAAGATTTAAAATATACTTTGGAAGAGTTGAAAAAATAAATGTAATATTGCATATATGTATTATAGTGAAACTCATATTTAATATATGATAATTAATGTATGTAATTAGGGATGATAATTTTTAATAAGACTCAGTAAATTGACACGAATTTATGATTTTGGATTGATATGAAATGATATGATTATTAAATAGATAAATACAATATGATATAATCAATAATTATGTCAAATTTAAATTTATAGTTTTTGAATATAAACTCATTTATAATACGATAAACTATTTAAATAATTATAATTTATTAATTTATTTATAATTTAATAATTTTATATTTTTTAATTATATTTATCATATTTTAAAAATGCATTTAGTTTTATTTAAAATAAAACTAATTAATTATTGTGTATATAGTATCATCATTATTATAGAAAAATATTATAATATATATAAAATATGTTAAATATGTGATACAATTACAATGTGTTTAGTCATTTATTAGTCATATTAGGTTATAGTTTTCAATTCTTATTACAATTATTGAATAAGGGTGAGTTTGAGTTGATCTATATTTATTACAATATGGATATGAATATAATATGATAAGTTAGATTATTACTTTTGTTTGTACCATTTAAAAGTAACCCTTATGATAAATAATATAAGTGATTAGTTAAATTCTTAAATTTTAATTTATTTTTTAATATAATATTAAATTTAATAAATATTATATTTTAAAAATTTATTTAAAATTTTAAAAAATTTAAAAATTCAAAGCCGTCCACCGTAACGATCTTAAGAGAATTGCGTTAATTTAATGGTTGGTAAATAAGCATCATCTTGAACAAAACTTTCTGCGTCTTCCCCGATCAATAAGATTAAGACTAGGATTATATTGAAGTCAAATGGTAGCAAAATACATTCTTGTAATCAGTCAGTCCTCCCTCTAATGACAGTCGTAGAATTTGACAAAATCTCGTTACTCCATGAACACGAATGAATGATTTGACCAACTCCAAAATCGTAATATTGCATTAGCTTACGGAGATAGAAGAATAAGTCGTAGAGTTTAATACCAAGTCGTACATATTTGGGTGGAAAGTTCAATGGCAGACTCATCACTCACACAAGACTGCCAATTTCTTGCTGAAACGTAGGCTAGAATTAGTATGAACCCCACCCCCACCCCCAAACACACTCAATGCCACGACCCTTTCCACATCTTCGGTTACGTGTCAACACTAGAGCGCTTACTCCCTCAATTAACGGCTAATATCGTATTGTTCTATTACATAAAAGCCCCTTACCTGATAGCTCAACCATCTCTTCATAAACGGATTTTACAGTGACGATTGAACGCGGAAAGTGGGGCCAGAGATACTTTCTATGGGCCGGCCCGGCTTCGAGTGTGTTCTCGCCGGTTCAACTCAAATATGTATTTTATTTTTATTTTTCGTTATCATCGTCTCCACGTCTTTGACCTCTTCTTGTTCTTAACTTACCAAGTAATATTCAGATCCCTGAATTTTTGTAAGCTTTTTAAGATTGGGAATTATATTTTTATTCAAATTAAACAGATCCAAAACTTAAAATAACTAAAATATTTTTTAGTATATATATATATATATTAAATACTCTTTTATATTGCAATGAATAAAATTTAATCTTATAAAAATAATTTATTTATTTTAATAAAAATTTAAGAAATAATACATATTTATAAAATATAGTCAAAATTATATTTTAATATAATTTAATTTTAAAAATACTAATATAAATCTTTGGTTTATCAATTTAATTTGTTAATTTTGACATAATGAAGATAATATGATATATTTAACTAATAAAATAATTATAATTCAAGAAGTAGTATAATAATTGTAACAAAAAAGGGATAAATTATTTAAACTAAAAATATTTTCTAATGAACTAGACTACGCAAATACTTTTGAAATTCGTGTGATAAAACACACACTTTTTTAGAAAACTTAAAGACCTAACAAATTATAAATAGACAATTTATATCTTTATTCGAAAAATAATAAGGTTTAGGGATCTGAATGTTATTATCCCGTTCACTTGACGTATAAAAACCTTGCCATATATTCTACTCCATAAATCCTCTCCGATTTCATCGTTCGCAATTTCAGATTTTTTCTCTCAATCTCTTTCAAGTCCCTATTTCCATCGTAGGAGAAATGGGAATGGAAATGGAAACCGAAATGGAAATGAAAATGGAAATGGATTCATCAATTAGCGGACAGTTTTCGCCGGAGAAAATAAACGGAAGAGTTGAACAACAGATTTTGAAAGGATGCTCCGACGACATTTCCAACTCCGAGAATCTCTCCCCAAATTCAAATTCAAATATTCACGAAGGAAACAATCTCATTCATAATAATGACAACAATCACGTCATTTCTGCTCCAGAAGAACTGTCAGAAACCGACGTAGCGAAGAGAGAATCCGAGGTTGATCATCAAGAATCGATGAACGACCAAAAAAGGGACGCAGAAATCAAAGATTATCATGTCGCGGGGATCGTGCAACCGCATTCCGAGCTTCCAAAGCCAGAGGCACCGCCAGGTATCTCACCATCTCTGCCTCGCTCAGCATCACATAATTCTTTCATGATCGGAAAATATCTCCGGGAAAGAAGCAACAACTTTTCCATGGCAATTGTAAAGAAGTTAAATTCTCTGAAAGAAAACATGGACAATGATGCCTGGTCCGAGACCGACCTAAATCCAATCATCAAATCGGACGAGGTGACTCAGTTCAACATCTCTGGACTCAGAGTCATAGTGAAGCTCAAGAGCGAATTACAAGAAGAAGATCATGAACGAGAGCGGGTAAAAGGACGAGTAAGTTTCTTTTCAAGATCCAACTGCAGAGACAGCACAGCTGTACGCACTTTCTTCAAGCAAAAAGGAATCAAATTCGTTGAAATTAACATCGACGTGTATCCGCAAAGAGAGAAAGAGTTGATACAGAGAACTGGGAGTTCGCAGGTGCCGCAGATTTTCTTTAACGACAAGTTGTTCGGCGGCTTGGTGGCCTTGAACTCTTTGAGAAACAGTGGCACGTTTGATCAGCGGTTTAGGGAAATGTTGGGAAAGAAATGTTCCAGTGATGCGCCCGCACCGCCGGTCTATGGTTTTGATGATCATGAGGAGGAATCAATGGATGAGATGTACGGAATTATTAAGTTGTTGAGACAGAAGTTGCCTATCCAGGACCGTCTGATGAAGATGAAGATAGTCAAGAATTGCTTTTCCGGGGGTGAGATGGTGGAGGTGATTATTCAGCACTTGGACTGCGGCAGGAAGAAGGTGCGTTCGTTTTAATTAATTAATTAATTCCACTTTATTCAAATTATATCACATCACTATATATAAATACACGTATGTATGTATACAAATTTTAATGAATCATGTTGTGCATGCTATAAACCTTTTTATTAATCGACTAAGAACCCAATTAAATTATTTAAATCATTTTATGATGTGTATTTTCGTCCACTTCAACATAATTAGGCCACTTCAAATATTTTATGGAGTTATTTTGGAGTAGAAAAGTTTTTAGGGATAAATTTGTTATTCAAATGCAGTTAGGGGATATTATCATTATTTTGGTGGTTGTTAGGAGTGGGATGAGTAGTATTTTTCAAGTTATAGACGTAATGATAAATGCGGAAGCAAGAAATATATTTAAAATTAACCCATATATATATATATATATATTTATAAAGAGAAAAGAATGGAAAATAGAAAGACAAGTGTGTTGGCAAACGTTGATGATGGGAATAGCAGGCGGGGGTAATAATAGCAATGAATTACTGCCTCGTGCAATGAGAATAAACAAATGATTGATTGATTTAATAGGCTATGATATTTGAGGTAAGAAACAATTACGGCATCCTATTTATTTATTTATTTTAATTGTCTGCGTTTAGAAATTTACGAGATAGAAAGTAGCATTAATTTTATTAGAAATTAAATTATTATTTTTATTAATTATGAGTATGTAGGTAATTGAACTACAATTAAATTTTTCAAAAAAAAATATTGTAACTCCTACTGAACTGTGGATTTTTAGAGGATACAATATTTTTTTCTTCTTTTTCTTTTCTTTTAATAATTGATATTATAAATATTTTAATTGCATGGCGTGATTTTCGCCAAAAAGTTATTAAATGGAAATGGACCAAGTGAACAAGGAAAAGACTGAGTGGATGATGATGTTGGGTCCCATCCTATTTTCTAATGTCATAACAAAAATTCATTCCTTCTCATTTAACGTGAAAAGGCAGCAACTGGCAAGTTAGTGTTTGTTTTTTTCTTTCTTTCTTCATTCATGACTGCGTAATGTCTATGTGTCTATCTAATTTAATAAATTATGAAAGTCATGCTTAGGTTAGGGATGGCAGTTTATGTTCAAATATGAAGAAGTATTAAATACTTAAATATAATGTCACTTGACAGTCATCCATCTGTTTTTTAAGGTTTTGAAAATTGTTTACCGTCGTATTCTTATATTTTTGTTGGTTCATTGGTTTTGACTACTGTAAATTATATTTTAATCTTTGAATGTTAATATTTTTTTAGTTGACTTTCTTCTAAACAAAAGTCAAACAAAAAGGAATTGACAGATTTTAGAATGAAATCATCAAACACAACCACCAAGAGATAAAAAGAAAAAGAAAAGAAGATATCTTTAAGAACATTCATCAAACACATGGCTCCTCTCTCATTTAAGTGCTTTCTTAAAAAAGAAAAGAAACTCAACTAATTTTTTGTTAAAATATTTGATAATGATATAATTTTGTTATTTTAATTTGTGTAAATAAGTATACATCAAATTTTGATAAACTCAGACTCTTTGAAAACATCATAAAAATAGCAAAATGACTACTCAACTGATGTTGCTTTATTTGAATTTTTTATTCTTTCTTTTCTTCATCTGAATAATAAAATTTATTCTATTTTTTCTCGTTAGTATTTAACAATGATACTACTGCTTTTTAGCATTTTGAATATTTCTTAAATTGCTTGCGGGGAAATGAATGCAGGCAGTTGAGATTGGAAAGCAGCTGAGCAGGAAGCATTTCATAAGTCATGTCTTCGGGTAATAATGAATGTAAAAGCTAAAACTGGACACTCGTGAATATAAATACACACGTTTGATTGTTAATTCTGCGTTATTGTTAATATTTTTTATGGTAGGGAAAATGAATTTGAAGATGGAAACCATTTCTATCGTTTCCTTGAGCATGAACCATACATTACAAAATGCTACAATTTTCGGGGATCAACGAATGATAGGGAGCCCAAGCCTGCTGTTTTTGTTGGACAAAAGCTTGCTAAGATAATGTCTGCGATACTTGAGTCTTACTCCTCTGATGATCGCTCCCGTGTTGACTATGTCGCCATCAGCAAAAGTGAGGAATTCCGAAGGTATGAATTAGATTTTGTAGCGAGTAATGTTAATTTCATGCTCAACACTACTACGCATGCAAACTCATCTGTACAAACGGATTGATATAGTGGTGTTATATAGTTATCACATGTCTAACATTCCAAAATTGGTGTAAAATTTTAAATTTCTCACATTACTGATTCATGTTTCTCTTTCTACGTTGAACCTGTTAGACACTTTATTTTGTTGTTTTTACTGATGATTACAGATATGTTAACTTGGCACATGATCTTCATAGAGTGAACCTATTTGCACTCTCAGAAGATGAGAAGTTGGCCTTCTTTTTGAACTTGTACAATGCAATGGTGATCCATGCCATAATTAGAATAGGTCATCCAGGAGGAGTAATAGATAGGAAAGCTTTCTTTTCTGATTTCAACTATGTAGTTGGAGGTTATCCTTATTCCATGAGTACAATAGAAAATGGCATCCTCAGAAGCAATCGGAGAGGTCCTTACTCCTTGGTCAAGCCCTTTAGTTCCGGGTCCAAGCGCCTTGAGGTAAACATATATATAAATGCAATAACATCTGATCAATTTATGCCTATTTTGTTTTTTCATTGGTTAATGATTGATTGGCACATTTATGCAGCTGTGTTGTTTGAAAGTTAATCCACTAATACATTTCGGGCTATGCAATGGGACGAAGTCAAGTCCCACAGTGAGGTTTTTCACAACGCAAGGAGTTGAAGCTGAACTAAGATTTGCCACAAGAGAGTTTTTCCAGAGGAGTGCTGGGAATGGAATTGAGGTGAACTTGGAAAAGAGGACGATTTATCTCACAAGAATCATCAAATGGTGAGTGAAGTGATGATCATTGCTGTATGTTTATATACTTGAAATAGCGATTGCTCAAAGTTACAAGAATAAAATTGGAATGAATTTGTACCACTGCAGGTTTAGTGCAGATTTTGGACAAGAGAAAGAAATCTTAAAGTGGATAATAAATTATGTGGATGCAACGAAAGCGGGTCTTTTGACCCATTTATTGGGTGATGGGGGTCCTATCAATGTTGTGTACCAGAATTACGATTGGTCTCTCAATTCCTGAGTAATTCAAGATACAAAGGAACACGGCATACCAGAACAACTGCTTTAGGTTTTGGTTGGGGATGAACTTGTTTTTGTTTTGCACATAAATATAGTATTCTGATTCTTGAGATGTGAACTGAGCACTTGCATTCTCCAGCTATGATGCGAGGAAAGAGCAATGGTGTTTTGAACTGGGAAATAGAAATAGAATAGTTGGTAATTTAAAGGCATCGATAAAGAAAATGTATCTTACTCCTATTCATTTATTTGCCTTTTTTTTTTGTCAAAATTTTTTTTTTAGCTTAATGCGTTGCAACCAATGATTTTAAATGTCGAAATCACAATGTCATGTTGGAAAGTTTGTTTAAATTTATCAAAGAATTTCTGTGAAGTCTCTTCTTAAATCTTTAAATTCTGCTCATTGCAAATGGATCTGTGTACTACTGGATAAAGATATCACCACACCACACCCCACACACACAATCCCCCCCCCCCTTTTTCTTTTAACTGTACCACATTTTAATTTGTTAATTTGTACGACAAGCATTAGAATTAATCTTTTCTCTCTATAATAATAAAATAATATTTTTAAAAATTTATTCTTATATATTATTATACCAAAAAAAATAAAAATCGTTCAATCTTTTAAAATATATTTTATTATTATTATTATTATTATTATTTTTAGCTGCAAATTCAATAATTTATTGATGTTTTTACTCATCTTTTATCATCTTACATATTTATTGGCATGTATTAATTTTTAAATATTCTCAGTCCATTAGCTACTTAATATTAATAACGAACACATTTCACAAAATAATTAATTAGCTTTTAAATAGTGATGGGACTTTCATTGATTGATCGGATTACAAACTTTAATTCTTTCAAAGTGACAACTTAGAGTGCAGGTTGGAGAACATTTTAGAAATTTTAGCTTATATCTTAATAAAAAAAAAAATGTTTGAATTAATTAATAATTTTATTTTACAATAATATCCTTACTATAATAATTTCTTACTTAAACATATAAAATTTAAATCATTCTTTAATTTTTTTTCCCTGCTACTTATAGCATAGGAATAATTTTTCTATTATCTTCTCAATTCACACTTGACTTATTAATTTTTTTACTTCTACCCATTTTTGTAGAGAAACAAAATTTTATATCATCTTCTCAATTGTCACCTAAGGTGTAAAATTTAAACCTTATTTGCAAGTATTGATACAAAAACCATACGATCAAAGTTTAAATAAACTCTTTCAAAATTTTGATTAATTTTTTGTTATTTATTTAATATTTTAATAATTTTTTTTAAACTTTATTTATTTAAAATAATATTATAACACAATATATATTATTTATTTATTTTATTGATTTTTATGTGATCCAAAGGATTGATTCAATATCAATATTTACTTGCATGATTAAAATACTATATATTCAACACATCAATTATTAAACATTTTATTCTAAAAGGTAAACCACTTAATACTTATATTTAGATGTTAAAAAAAAATAAATATGTTATTTAGATATATGCATTACGTCAAATTCAGATTTTCACCAAATTCAAATTTCAGATAAAAAATTAAATGTCATTTTAATTTTAAACTAGAACTGTTTATTAGTGTTAGCAATTTTTTCCTTTACCAAATTAATTTTTATAATAGATAATATTTTTTTTTTCAGCAACCAAAGAAATTATTGTTGCTATATATAACACACAATTCTACTAAAATATTTTAGGAATTGTCAAATTATTATTGATTTATAAAATATATAGTTATACTAATTTCAGCTTAGCAATTTACGGAGAATTATATAACGGTAGTGAAAAAAGTTGGTTATCTAAACATATGGCAAAACATAAGTAAGAAATCATATAATTCATTTTCACAATTGTTGATGCTCAAAAATAGGCGAAAGCCCCAAAACTTACCAATACAAGTCCATCGGGACATTAGTTTATTAACAGATAATAAAGGACAACGTAGACTCGAACCAATGCATCGGTGCTTCAATAATAGGTTGCGAGGTAGACGCTGGGAGTTAACTCGTGAGGTCAAATTCCATAAGAAACATTAGCTGAAGTCCACTTTGGAGACCTTAGCTCATCAGAGAATTGTTGTGTAATTGGACTAGCGAAAAGGAAATACAAGTTCAAAACTTAAGCCCAAAAGTCACCTCAATTTATGTTATTACAATAATTTTATTTTTATTTAGAACTCTTATTTAAAAGAATTTTACATTTTAGTTAAATAATGTAATAGTGGTCTCTTCTAAATAAAAAGTTTCTGTTCCGTAAATTCTTTTAATTTGTCTAAAACAAGAGACTTTATATCTTACACGAGCTAGTTTTTGTTATTTAATTAGGATAAAAATAAGTGAATTTATTTTTTTACAAAAAAAAAAAAACCTAATTTTAAAGAAAAATAAAGTTTTTTGTTTCACTACATAAATATCACAGGATGAGTTTAGATAGTATTCAATACTTACAATCAATAAATAGGCCTCTTTATAAGCAAAAGGGATGGCCATCATCGTTTGATTTGCGTTAGCCCACATCAGACATTAAACTACCTTTTTGCACAAAACCTTTGTCTCCTATTTGAGATCGTATAAGAATTTCTTTAGCGAGTAGTCCTTTCCTTTTATCTTATGTTTGAACAAAACTCTTTGGTTGTGATATGTATATTTCTTTATCTAAGTTTTCATGAAGAAAATTTATTCAGGTACAAAATTTTACAAAATTTTTTTTTTACTATAAAGCATTTAACTTGATTTAATAATCATTTACTTTATCTCACTTAGAACTTAAAAAGTGTGAATTAATACTTAATAAATATTCATATTTAACAAAAATTTTAATAATTAAAAATAAAAAATAAATAAATTTTTTTAAATTTAAATAATGTTGTAATAAGTAATATTTAAAAAATTTTAAAATAAAATTTTATATGAGAAATCAAAATGTGAAAATATATTTCATTTAGTTACTTTTATGCACACTTTAAGAATATTATTTTTAAGGACCATTACTCCAATAACCAACGTACTTTAAGAGTGCTATTTCTAGGAACTATTATCCTACTTGATTTTTTATTTATAAACTTTTACTGCAAGATAAAAATCATATTCATGTTATCAAATTTTTTATTTGTGAACTTTCACTGTGAAATAAAAATTATATCAATGTCAAACTATTCACCAATAAATTTTAAATCCACATTGAATGGATTAGTCAATTATTAAAAATAATAATATTTAAAATTTTCTAGTAAAATTATAGAAAATTAATTTCATTGATTTCAAATAAATATTTTAAACATTTTCTATTGAAACATAGCACATGCAATTCAAACTTTATTATTGAATTTGTATAAATGAGACTCTTATGAGATGTATATATAAATTTGATTTAACAAATAATTAATTAAATTAATACGTATATATTCAGAAAATTTATGTATGTGTAAAATTTTGAAGGAAACAAATACCCTCCTTTTTAATCTTTTTAAACTGAAATTGTCCCAATTATATATAAATCTCTCTCTTGTTATATAAGAGATAAAAATAAATTACTACCAATTTATCCACTGTTCCATAATCAATTCTTAATATCAAAACAATAGTATAAATACTAAATCAAATAGTTGTCAGATTTGGATGAAATATAGATGCAAATATGATTAAATATGTACCACATACATGCAAACATAGTTATAGAAGAACAGATTAGCAAACATAATTTTTAAGCATAAAAATTAAGAATTTATTTTCTCCAACTACTTAAGTTTAATGAAACCAACCCCAAATGTATGAAATCTCTATACTTTAATACCACAATTTCTAGAAAGAGAGAAGGCAAAGAGGAAGAGAGAGAGAGTGCTTTTTTTTTTCCAAAAATAAAAATCTATAAAAAATACTCTATTTTTGGTTTAAATAGATTGGGTTAAAAAGTAATTATGATATTTACTTGTATGCCTTTTTTAAACCATTTAATTTTGATTAATATCCAAGCAATTAAAAGGAAACCCTTTTAATAATTATAATTATTTACTTGCCATGTATATTACATTAATTTACATTAAAGGTACATATAAAATTTTTTTAACACTTTTAATATTTAAAGTTTCATCATTTTTATTTCAAACTCTAACACTTTAACCCTTTAAGAAGCTTTAATAAAATTCTATTAATTGTTTTTTCAACATTTTTAACTTTTACTAAAATATCATAATTAATCCATTTAATGATTTACATAGAATAGCTCCTATATTATCTTGGAATGTGTTATCCCTTTATAGGTAATATTTTCTTTCTCCTTTATCTTTTCTAATTATATAGGATTATTGGTGTGATTATGTAAATTTACCATAAATTAGTCATGAACTAGTTTTGAACTCGTTCGAAAACTTATCCTTAGACCTAATAATTATTATAAATATTTAGTAATATGCCATAGTTCCGAAACTATAACGAAGAAATAATTCATCAAAATTTCTTTAAATTGTACATACCATGTGGATATGGTCTTTTTGTTGCCAATTTTAATTGAACACAAATTCATGAAATGTCAAAAATATAAACTTGATATATTTTCAAATTGTCAAACAGTATATCCTAAATTTATTATTATGAACTTTCTTTTGTATGACATAAAATATATTTTGGTCAATAATTTTTATTTTAGATATTTATCGACGTTTGTCTAGGAATTTAAATTTTGATAGAGTTAGTAAGTACTTGTAGTTTAATAATTTCGAGTTAATGAATCCCATTTTAATTATCATTTGTCTCAACATACAAATAATGTATGACCAAATAAGTTTTATTGCACAAGACATAATTAGTCTTATACTTATACATTGTATGAAATTTATGTATCCGTATTAGATCTAACTACGATGTCTTAGGTTAAAAGACTATATTGTATATTCGTACAATTAAATGACAAGTCATTAACTGCATGTAATACCACGTAATTTGTCCTTATTTGATTACTTTTAAAAAATAATTCACTAACTGTTAATTCATACTATTGCCCCAGTGACATGATTGTCATTGTCATCTAAACTTATATAAACTCTTGATATCCTTTTTAGAAGTATTCAATATACTTATTTTGCGATATTATTGCCCACTTAATATCGCTTCTGTAGGAAACTATTTGATAAGTTCATTTACTTATGAATGGTTTCATCTAGACAAATTATATACATACTTTGTTTAAATACATGATAAAATAAAGAAGCAGTTTATGCATATAAACTAAATAACTCTTTCTTTTATTACTTATAAAATATTAATATAAGATAAAATACTCTTAAAATTGACAACATGAATAATATTTAGGGCATACAATAACAACACTAGCAAAAACTAAATTATTAAATCAATATTTTAAAATAATAGCTATAAACAAAATTGAATTTCTAATACTGAGATTACTACAATAATTAATATTTATCTTTTATCTAAAATCAATTACCAAACTTAATAAAAATAAAACTAATACAAATATATAGTCAATGAATTTTTTCTTCTTTCCTTCAGTTTGCTTTTTTTCCTTCTTTCTCAATTCAATTTAATGTCAAAATCAATTAAAGAAAATAGAAGTAAGTATACATACATGCATACATATATATATATATATATATATATATAAACAATATTGATTCACCTCTTAAATCAAAGCAAGCAGCAAAAAAGCTACTTGTTTCATCCACTTTATCCCTTTTTTTTTTCTTGTCACGTGTTACAATCCTTGTCCCTTGTAAGAATTTCATACTCAAAATTCACATACTTGTTTGAAATAATTTTGGATATTAGTTTGTATGTGATCCTTAAGTTCTCACATGGTTTCTTTAATGTTGTGATGTTGCCACAAAACTTTTAACAACTTTATAGTCTTATTACAAAGAACTTGTTTCTTGTGGTTTAAAATTTGGATTGATTTCTCTTCATAAAAAATATTCTTATTTAATATGAGATTTTTCTAGTTTAGTATATGCAAAAGATCCGTATGATACTTCTTAAGTATCAAAATATAAAAAATATTGTAAATGTTCGACGATTGTGGAGGTTGTGGTAGTATATAAGATATTTCACCAATTGTGAAGCTCACTTTTTTTTTTTAATTTCTTGCTTG
The DNA here is from genome assembly GCA_032402905.1 of Khaya senegalensis. Lineage (NCBI taxonomy): Eukaryota > Viridiplantae > Streptophyta > Magnoliopsida > Sapindales > Meliaceae > Khaya > Khaya senegalensis. The sequence goes on along the minus strand of CP135534.1, from coordinate 5,830,081 downwards.
GCTGATTTCAACATATTAAAGAGCTCAGACAGAGTAACCTTGAGCTTGTTCATGTTGAAGTTCAAAACGAACTATGAGAATAAATAAGGAAGTGATTGAAGAACAAGATTTATGCTAAAACCTCTATCCATAGTTACTCAAATTGCTCAATCTTAATCTTCATCCTCATACTTGATGTTAATAGTTTTAAGATTCAAAATGATCTCGTTAAAATCATCATGGTGATCTTTAATAGAACCTCCTTCTACAAGACTGAAAGGTGAAGCTTTTTTATAAAGGATAATCTATATGTGTTTAAGGATTTCTTCATTAACTTGAATCAAAGTTGATGAATAAGCTTTGATTCAAGTTTATTCCAAAGCTCGAGTACAGTAGTTTTTTTAAATACTTTTCTAAAAAAAACTCTCTCCAAGTGATAATGCCAAAGTATTATGTATCTTTTTCAAGATCTTCCTTTTATAGTCCTCTTTCAACTTAGAAGACATTTTATCTTATTTGATTAACTTTTTTCAAATCGTCATGGATGTGGAAGGCCATCATTTCTATTTTTTATAAATTAAAATCATTATTGCTAGTGAATTTTTCAATGGTAAACTTAGATGATACCATTCTCTTAATTTTTTCCAAATAACTCTGATACTAATTGTAAATTCTTTTATCTCAACCTCTTGAAAAAATTATCTACAATTCATTGTTGAACTAACGATTTTAATGGTAAAAGATTAAAACAACACAAAAATGCACACATGATAAATAAGAATAGAAGATTACATAATTTCTAAAGAAAAATTATTTTATTTCATCAAAAAAAGAATCATTATTTTTTTTTAATCTCTGTCTTAAATTTTCATAGAAGATCTTCGATAAACGTTGTCCTTGCCATGAGAATCTTATTCAATTAGTGTTGTAAGGATGATTTTTTATTAACCAACTTTCCTTGCAAATTTTGTAGTGGAGTTTCTACAACTTCTGTCAAAGACTCTTTTATGATCTCCATTGTTGTAATTTAAAAAAAGTTGAAGAAGATTTTTAATGTAACAATATCTTAAAAGAAATATTAAATGATGGTTCTTCCAAATAAGTGATATGGTTAAAAAAATTGAAACACTTGTTATGTCCCAAAATAAGGATAAGTGACTTTTAAGTTAAAAAGTTAAACTATTAAATAAAAAATATACTATTAGTTAAAAAGTCAAAGGTATCCCCGATTTTTTCAAAACAAGTCAATTTAAAACTTATTAAAATCTCATAGAAAATATTATGAACACTTGTTATATTTTAAAATGAATAAATTTAAATTTAAGTGACTCATATAAATCATGCATTATCACATAATTGAAAGTTTGATAATTTAAATACAAGTAAAAAAAATATTAAAGTTGTTAGAGTATGCTTTATAAGCCATTTGTGTTATTGGCTTTATGGATATGTTTTGTTTTGTACATATAATATATATTAATAAAAGAAAGAGTTGTTTATTTACAAATATATATTCTTTCCTTTATTTAGTCATATATATAAATAAAGTATATCTATGAATTGTTCAGATAATTTATTTAAATAAAGTATATTTGATAAATGATATTATTCAAGTCCTTCTCTACAAAAATGATATCAATTGAGCAATGATATTGCATAGCAGATAGACTAAATATCTCTGGTGAATATCATGAGATAATATTAGTACAGGTAACGTGATGGTCACGTTATTAAGATATTAGTATGGATTAAATAGTTCGAGAATTATTTATTCGAATATGACCATATAATGATTTATCGTGTAATTGTACTAGTGTACGATATTATTCTTTGACTTAAGACATTAATGACGAATTCATTGTAGATGCATGTGGTTCATATGATGAATAAGTTTGAGATAATTCACGTCTTGTATACTAAAATCGGTTTGATCATATATTATTTGCATTTAGAAATATGTGATGGTCAAGAAGAGATTCATTAACCTATATGTATAGGATCAAAATTTTCGCTAACTCGATTTAAATTCAAATTTCTATACGAATATTGATAAATGGCTGAAAAGTAAATTTCTAGATAAAGTGATCAAATGTCATATGAAAGAGTTCATGATGACAAGTTCAATATATATTGGTTGATGATTCGTAATTTTATAGGTAAAATATTTTGATATATCATGAACCCTAAATCGATTGGGATTAGACAACAAAAAAATTTTACCCGTACAATATGTACCATTGAGATAGGGAATAATAAAATATGACTTTATTGTGAATTAAGGGTTAGGACACATTATTAGATGTTGATTTGATACGTATAGGATCAAAGTTATCACTGATTCAATTCGAATTCAAATTCTCAGATAAACATTGATAAATAACTAAAAAAGTAAATATCTAGTTAGAGTGATCAAATATCACACGAAAGAGTTCATGGTGACGAGTTCAGCACATGTAGATCGATGGTTCGTAATTTTATCAGTAAAGAATTTTAATGTACTATAAACCCTAAATCGATTGGGATTAGACAGCGAAAAGACTTTATCCACATAATATGTACAATTGAGATGGATAATGATAAGGTATAACTTCACTGTGGATTAGGGACTATGATACATTATTAGATGATAACTATAATTGTTGAACAATCGAATAATTTGATAAATTCGAAAAGTTTAGAATAAGTTTACAACTATTTTATAATAAACTCATATGGTTACACCAATAATCAAAAGCAATGAGAAGTATTTGGGAAGGATAATATTATCGAGAACAAAGAATAGTACTTTGAGATAATATTTAGACCGAAATAAATATATATAACGTTATATATATATTTATGAATTTTTTAAAATATTTAAAGAATTTTTCTTGAATTTGCATTAAAATGTAATTTATTAAAAATTATATGATCAAATTGATAATATTGATTATCTAAGGATCTAAGTGAAAATATATAATTATAGAATAATTACACATTGGCCCATGTATATATGTTTAATTACATTTGGGTTAAAAGTTAGCCAAATATTTATATTTAAGTTCAAAAATTTAAACGTATAAAATAAAAATTATGTGATAATGACTATTTTGTCTATACCACATATGCATTTTTAATTAAAAAATAAGGATAAAAATGAAAAGACTTAGATTTTTTAAGTGTGTGTGTGTATATATATATATATACACACACACACACACACATATGAACTTTATCAATTTTTAGTTAAGTTTGCCATAAATTTTAGAATTCGTTCAAGTTGGCCAAGTTTCTACAAGTCCATTTGGTGGTGCAAATTGTGAAAAATTCACACAATTGATGGTTTTTCATCATCCCTCATCAAGTAAATAGTTAAAACTTATCCAAAATTTATCATTTATACATATATATGATATATGATTATTTGGCCTACAATGTGTTTGTAAAAATATTTCAATGAACACATACTTTAATTTTATATATGTTATTAGCATTTCAATCTAACAAATAGTATCAGAGTATGTTAGGATTGGTATGCGTGCTTGATTGCTTAAAAACTCGACAAATCACACTAAATCACATCATTCTGCCACCATGTTGTCCTTGCTAGAAATTTTGATTTTCAATCTATTCTAAATGGTTTAGAAGATGCATTATGATGTATTTGGGTCATGGATATACTGGTTGGATGTGTTGTGTGATGGTTTTGGTGAAAACCGAAATTGTGCTCATGTGGACAACATTCGGCCAAGGTGGGAATTTGTGGTTGAAAATTATTTTCAATCAATTCTCATGTGTTTGAATGATTCATAGTGATGAATTAAACCCATATGTGAGGTGATTTTGGCTGGAAATCAAAAAGAATTTAAAAGGAGGGATTTTTGGCCAAATGGGAGAAAAGTGTGGAAAATGGTTTTCCATACTAATTGGATGCATTTGGATGCATCACCTTACTGTTTTGAATATATTATGATGTGGTTTGAATGTTAGAATATGTTTTAATATGATTAGAACATGTTGGATGAGTTGGAGATGTATGGTGGAAAAGTTGCATGAGATGTGATTTTGTCCATCGAAATGGATCCCATTTGATGAATTAATGGCCATAATGGAAGCATATATGATGGTATATGATATCATGATGTTTGGTTAAGTAATGCATTGATGAAATATTGATTTTATTGAAAAATGCATTATGTTTTAAAGAGTTGAAAAATCAGCCCATGGTTCTATGTTGTTGAAATTTGATTTCATCAACTCATGTGCATGTGTCATGGAATCCATGATGCATGGCTGAACATATACATTTATGGAAATTTGATTTTCATGAATGATGGAATGCATGTGAATGAGATGTGTGTGTGTGTGTGTGTGTGTGTGTGTGTGTGTGTGAGTGTATTTTTGGAATAAAAATGAGTTTTATTTTATATTTCCATGTTTGGGCCTTGACATGTGTTGGTGATGAAATTGTTTTCATAATGGTGGTTCATGTGTTTAAATTAAGTTAAATACATGTATGTGTCAAATGTTGACACATGATGCATGATGTGTGTGTGTGTGTGTGTAATGGGATTATGTGTATGTGCATGCATAGGTATATGTTATGACATGTTTTATTGTTGTTGGAATTAACCATATGCATGTGAATGCATGTGTTTAAATGTTTAAATGTATATATGCATGCATGATGTTTTGTTTGTGTATGGAAATTGGATTTCATACATGACATGTTACATGTTGGTTATACATATGCGTTATGCATTTTTCTTACTAAATATATATGTATTGGATGCATGTATTGGTATTTATTTGTATAGAATATAAGGATGACATGCACAGTCCTATATATGATATTTGCGTGTATGTATATTCGAATGTGGAAAAATGCATAACATCAAAACAAAATATTAAATTAGTTCAACAACAATATATATATATAACGTGATTACTAGTTGAATTAGTTTTCACAAAACCACAAAAACCAATATAATAAATGTCAGAAATTGCTTGTGAGACAAGAATTTTTTGAAAATCAAGTAAATCAATAAAATTATCTATAACATGTAAAATATTACACATGTATTAATAATTAAAGAATTATTAATGTGACATGCATTAAATATTTTATTTAGAATAAAATGTATATATATATATGTATATATGATATATATACTAAAAGTTAGTGTATATTTATTTATTTATGAATAAATAAATAAATAAATATTAATTTACATATTTAAGATATGTATTTGATACATATAAGACTAATATATGAATTGACTCTCTATTTAAATTATTAAATTCATGCCTTTTATGGTGGGATAACAACGAATTCTGTAACTTAATATTGTATTCCAAAATTCTAAAATGTAAGGAGTGCAATATTTATGTTATTGAATTCAGTTATCTAATTTTTAAGTGTATAGTATTGTCTGGACTAAAATTTATTGCCACATTCCACATTATTAGCAAGCGAATTTGAACTACATGATATATAGTTTGGGTTTTCCTAACTAAATAAACGCGTTTTGAATTGTAAAACCTAAGAGCAAACCTGTGATGGGCTGTGTGCCTAAAACGGATAATATTTGCTTAGTAGTTTTTGAACTTGGGCTGTTATATATGGTATCAAAACTAACTCATGACCCAATGTGTAGATGTTCTATTATGATCTATGATATATTTTCTGATATGTGAATATTTTATATAGCCCTCTCATGAGGACGCGAGGACCAAAGGGGGAGAGAATGTCATATTCCACATTACTAGCGAGTGAGTTTGAACTACATGATATATAGATTGGGTTCTCTTAACCAAGTAAACGCGTTTTGGGTTGCAAAACTCAAGAGCAAACCCATGACTGGCTGTGTGCCCAAAATGGACAATATCTACTCAGTAGTTGTTGGGTCTGGGCTATTACATTTCTGTTATGTGGGGTTTAGATAAGAGGTACATTTTGAAAAAGCATAATGATTTGGATTTAATTGGTTAAGAAGATCAAGATTTTAAAATATGAGATGTCTAAGGTTAAGGTAAGGAAAATGAATCATACCTTACATGAGATGCAATAGGAAATAGTTTTTTACTTATTGTAATTAGTTGTCCAAAATTATAAAATGTGAGGTTGATTAATTTTAATAAGAATTTAATTCCCCACTCAATTTGTTAAAATTTTTAATGAAACTTTTGAACCCTAACTTAGAAAATGTAGGATTCAAATTAAATAGTGAGAGTTAATATAATTAATATTGTATTATAATATTCAAAATGTTTGATTGTTATTGTTCAAATTGTTTGAACATGTACAACACACTAATCGATGCTTTCTTTTGACGCTAATCAATACTTTCTTTTCTCACAATCTTTCATATTTGTGATATAAAATATATAAAATGTCAAACAATACTTTTATGAGAATATTGGACAATAACATTTTGATGGGGCAGAATTTTAATAATTGGTTTAAAAATTTCAGAATTGTTTTGAGTTTTAAAAAGTTTAGCTATGTTTTGAAAGTTCCTCTTCCACTTAAGATAAATAGTGATGCTTCTTGTGATAAATACGAAGAATAAGAAAGATGGCATAATGATAATCGAAAAGTTTGAGGATACATACTGGTATCCATGAATAGGAAGGATAAGAAAGATAGGATAATGATAACCGAAAAGTTTGAGAATACATGTTGGTGTCCATGAATAGATAGCTTCATATTTGACACGAGAGATTTTATTGTGCATATGATATTCTCACGATCTTATAACAGTTGTACGATGATAATGCAATAATGTTGCTTGTAACGTCGTACCTTACCTAATTTATTTCTTACTTTAAAGGTCTCAGTACCTTTTTGCAGTTCAGCGATTTGGGCAACTTAATTGGATTGTACAGTGAATGGCACTCCCATTTACTGCCTTACAACTCATTCGATCAGTTTATACATAAAGTAGAACAAGTTTCTGCCACAAGACGTGTAAAGGTTTGACATTTTTTCTTTTAGATTTCACTTTTATAATTATTTGGTCTGATACTGCAAATATAGATTAACCTTGACCATGCCAGTGACTTTAAGTCCGCCTTTCTTTTTCTTCTTTTGTTTTTTTTTTTAAAAAAAAAAGAAAAAAAGACACAGACCAATTGTTTTAATAATAGGTGATGTATATGACAAGCAAAAACAAATCTGACGTAAGTGAATCAAATAAGTGCTATGAACAGATTAATTATTGCAGCCAAAAGCAATAAGTCAACAGTATGGTTGAAGCAATCACCACAAGGAAAGAGAATTGTTTTCTGTTATCCTTTGGTTGACACATGATAGGACCAGTTTGAAAAGTTTGTTAATATAATGCTATCAGAATGTAGATCTAATATCTGTAATTATTATTATTCCAATCTTAAGACTGTATCATGCAGAAATATCGAAAACTACAAAAAAGCAGTGGGTTAGCGGTGAAAGACTGAAGAAAGTTGTTATGAATTAAAGAAGAAAAAAGAGGTTGGTGGTGGACATCAAATGAAATAACATATATATTTGCTACTGTCATGAAATATTAATTACATGTCATAAGGTCTTTTTGAATGTGTCCCCAGAAGGATTAGATAGGTAATAATAATCTGAAGCCCAGATGGACTTTTAATTTCCATTCCATTCCCATACCTGTTTGACATTGTTAAAGGCTAATTAACGAAGTCAACCGAATTATCCCTTGATGACCATAGTGCTGACATTCAATCTTATGCGTGCTAATACTCTTGGATGCCAATCGCGAACTGTCACGATTGCAAAGTTGCACATGGTTGATGGACTAGATTATAAGAATCACTATGCTTTTTGGTTTTCATAAAGCATTATGTGCACATTTTTTTTTTTAATTTTGGTGAGCTTTTGAGGTCTATAAAGGGAACAACAAGCATACTCTTGTAGTCGTAAGGAATCCTTTTTAGAATAAGTTATAATGATTTTTTCAATTTTAATTGTGGAGATCCACACACACACACACACACACACACACACACACATATATATATATATATATAGAGAGAGAGAGAGAGAGAGAGAGAGAGAGAGAAAGAGAGTTTCTTTTGATTTTGGCTCATTGTAGAATATGTTCTACTGTAGTGTGATCCTGATCTGTGTGTCTATTTTTTCTCCCCTTCTGATACATTTGCCTGGTTTTTTTGTCTTTTATTGAAATGTAAAATTTTTGAAGCTGAGGAAGAGGTCTAGTTCTTCTTCTTTTATTATTATTTTTAATAATTCTATGTAATGTCTAGTTTGCCAAAATAAAGGTTTTTTATTTTTGTTTTTCCTCCATAGGAGTGCGTTATTCCGTTCAGTGAACATGAGACTTGTACGATTTTGATGATTGATTCATAATTAATTTAAGATCAAATTAGTTTTTATTTCAAAACTTATGCTGGGTTATTGCTCTTTGTGCACTTGGTGTAAGAATCCGTGGTCCTTTCCTCATCTAATTGCCTTTGTATCCCCTAGGAAGTTGAGTCTTATATAAGTTATATTGGGGGTTCAGTCTTTTATGTGTTTATGAATTATTTTCTTTTTCTCCATCTTGTTTTCTTTCATTCTGTGAAAATGCTATTTACCTGGAGCCATTTGAATCTTTTATGGTTGGAATAGTAAGAGTTTTTTCATTAGTAGACATGAATGCCTACTTCTTTCTCAATTTGTCTCGTGCAATTCATTTAGTGTCTTTTTGTTCTCTAACCTCTTTGTGTGAAACTCTTATTACTTTGCCTTGTGCCAATGTTTAGCTATTCTTATTTGATTTATTATTCTTTAAACTATATCCATAACCTTGCCCCATATATGCGCTGCATCAAAACAGTAAGAAGATAGTCAGATCTAATATCTGCTGCATCAAAATATTAAGAAGTTAGTCTCAATTCTGATTCCAAGAATAGAATATTGATTTTGTGATTTGGTTTTCCTGAATGGCTGATAAGCGTTGACATGGTGTGCTTTTACATATATTCCAAGCCTAGCCAAATCCACTGATTTCATGGTTCTAAATCTATGCATAAACTGCTGGTTGTTTTGGGTTTAGGTTGCTGTCCGTCCAGAATTTTCTTTGAGGCAATCACAAAAGAGGATTATCTGGCATAGCTAGTCTTATTACCTTAACTAATATAAACTTGTATAATTTCCCAATTTACTTTCAAAATTTAGAGTAAGAGTAATTTGTTGAATTTTTCTAAGGAGTCAAGGTTTGCTAATTAAATCCCATAAGTTGTGAAGTTTTGATTAATATTGCATAGTGTCTAGCATGTGTAGGCATGCGTATAGATCTTTTTTTTATTTCCTGAATTTTCCTGACCAGACATGTATCAGAGATTTGAGGGAGCAAGTTGCCTCTGGAGGGGATCCTACAGGTTTACATGATGCTCCAGTTGATCATGAGGGTCCAACTGATGAACAAGGTAGCTGATCAATCTTTCCATTTTTATTGTTAAAAACCACCGATTTAGTTGAATGGGAAGCAGTAGGATGTGATTGTAGTGTTTAATAGAGAACATTTTATAATACGGGGAAACCAAGATGATAGGGTATGATTTTAGTTAGGGAAAGCAGTATTCTAACATACCTTGGCTTCATGGAAACTCCTGAATGCTTTAATTAACGTACAAGTGAAGCTTGTTTAACATCTTTTGGCTACTACTTTAAATTAGACTTGAAGAATGACGTATATTGTTATAGAATGTTTCAATCTTGCAGTAGCGGTGACTTTATAAATAATAAAAGACTCTGGATCCATGCCAAGCAGTCTTTGTCACACAATTGCCTCTGCTACGAGCGTGTAAAGTTCTGTTGAACTCAACTTAAAGTTGATGAGACCTCTTATTTGGCATGGCCTCGAGGAGCTTTAATCAACTGTCAAGGCCTGCCCAGGCTATGACCTGGTTCAGTCCGCTCTGTTTCTCGATCTATGTATCATAGATAACAATGGATAGTGGCTGTGTCAATCTCAGAGCAATCAGCCCCATCATAAAGATTTCTTGACTTTTTTTTTTCCCAATGGAAGCAATTGTATAAGCCACACATATGCCCATTTTTTGTTAAAAGGGTTACAAATAGTACATCGCTTTTATTGTTAATCGTTGTTTAATTGTGATTTCTCTTTTAGCATTGCCTGAGGCCATGAGCTCTGAGAGACAACTTCACCAAGATCTTTCTGAAAATGGCCATGCTGCTGAAGCTATTCAAGAAGATCTGTTTCATGAGATTTAAGTGAAAGCTACAGAAGTGAGTATCTGTTTCCACTTAATTTCTTCAAATGGTGTCATCTTTTGCTTTTCGCAATTAAATGTTGAAAGATACTAATTTGTCAACATTTTTTCCTTTAACGGAGAGTACATTCTCTAGATAAGGTTTTGCTTCTAGAGTATTGCTAGGCAACCATACCATGAACGAACTGGCATACGTACATTTTTTTCAACCAAGTCGTGGTGAGAACTGTAAGAGTTTAGGCAAGCGTAGCATTAAAAAGCAGTCATATCATTTTTGACTAAGCTTTTCCTAGAGTAAATATTGGATAGAACCCATTAGTGTTTTTATCTGAGTGAGAAGTTTGTCGAGAGACAAGGCTCAGATAATTTAAAAAGTGGGCTGTGTTTATTGTCCAATTCAAACTTTTCCTAGTGAATAGGAATAGTGTCGGTAACATTTGGCCATAGGATTTCCAAATGAACAAATAAATAATAATAATAATGATAATAAAGTTGGTTATAGTTAGCCCTTTGATTAAAAGTTTAATACCTTGACCCTTGATCCTTTCCTTTCATGGTCTCTCCAAACGAAAAATTGTTGTTTTACCGGTAGCTGGAAGGATATATAAGCTGTGCAAGGAGTACAAATGAGATGATATCAGTAAATGCTGATATGTAGAACATTCCGGCTGGCAATGATAGCACCAACTTTCTGCTAGGTACAAATCTTCATGTGGGTTTGAACACCATCTTTATGCTTTATCCTCATTACCTGATGATTCTTGTCATCTCCATCTCTCACCACACAAAGAAATCAATTTCATTGGTGTCATCTTCATCTCTCACCACAGAAAACAATTGCATTAGAAAATCAAGGTTTCTGATTTTGGATAAAATGTTATCACTATTGTGGATATTGCTTTTTCTTAAACAATTTGATATCATATTCTTCACAGTAAATGTGAAGTTGTTATGCATTTTGGTTTATTTTTAAGTAAAAAGCCTATCATGTAGTGTTTTTATCATCTATGTGGGTTTTTGGGGAGGGTCGATGTAATTGCTTTAAAAAATCAATAATCATGTTTGCATTTGGCAGCCCTAGACATTTACAGCATGTTGGTTGGTTTGGTTTACATAACTTTGGAATAATTTGATTCCGTTCATTTTGGTAAAAGAGATATTCGGGAATCTTGAATTTGGTTTTATTTGCTGTAAGTTTAACTTCTGTGTTGTACATATCATACCCCAATGCAAGCTAATTTTGTATGAACTTGGATTTTTTGCAAGGCCGATGATAATGTTGTCAATATTATCTTAGAACTGGGAAGTTTCAATCTCCCCAAAACACCAACCAAACCAGCAGCTGCTTGCCCTTCTTTTGCACTTCTATTCCTTGATGCAGCTCCTATTCATTGCAATATATTAAGAAGCTGTTCACTACAATTTCATTGGTTAAAGAAAGAACCCAAGAACCCTTGTGAATTCAAATATGTATAACTGGATGAATACTTGTGAGTACTAATGTCACTCCCAACTACAGGAACAATCACAGAATGACATGGATGTTGCCAATGTACTTTCTGTCGGTACCTCTAACTCTAAGAAAGGATCCCCAGATCAATTGCCAAGCAGCAAAGAAGTTAAGATCACAGAAGAACAGAGATCTCGTATGCAAGCCAACAGATTGAAGGCATTGGAGAGAGCTGCTGCTCGTCGTTGCAGCCGTCTTGATTAATTTCTGGGTGGTTTTTCCTTTCCTCTTTTTTTGTCTTTCTTATTATCATTTAGTTTAGCGTGCGTGAATTCTTTGAAAACTATATTTTTGGAATGTGCTATTACGATAAATTTTGGGATGTATTATAATTTATAACACATCTAATACTTCATGCACTAACTTTGCTCACTATAATAAAATTTTGGATAGTAAATAACAAAATTAATTTAGGTAGGAAATGTATTTAAGACTTAACTATTACAAAAATTTTTGAGTTTAAAATTGAGGCCGATTAGATTGGACTATATAGGAGGGTACGATAAGTTAGAATATAATTTGATTGAATTATATTTGATATTATCTTGTGTTAGCTGTAATGTAAGATTGAAGTAAAAAAGTTAAAAATAAATTTTATTTTTAATTAATATAGCAAGTGAAATTTATAAAATTTATTTTTATTTATTTATTTATTATTAATAAATAAATTTTTTTTATTAATTAAATAATTTTATCATATTATTTATATTAATATGATAATATTATCTTACTTAAATTTTTTTTTTTTATAATCTAAAAAGATATAGGATAATTTTATGAAATGAAAGGAGGACAAATGATAGGGTTCAGGTAAACCCCTCACAACATCTTTTTCACCTTTCCCTGGTTGCCAAATTGGGATTGGAAAAAAAATTTATCCAATCCCAAGTTTTTACTGCACAGGAGACGTGCCTTAACACAACTAATTTAGGATGTGCCCTAACACAACTAATTTAGTCTAACTTATTGTCTTTATACATCCATGACAAAGTAGATAACTCTTAATAGATACATTTAGAAATTTTAAATTGATTTAAACTTTTGTTAGATATTACAGTTTTGTGAATATGAAGTTATGTGAATAGAAGTAATTGATATTAAATATTAATAAAAAATATGTTTGAATTTTATAAAAAAATTATTACTAAGCATTATTTCAAATTTACTTTTTAAAATATAATAAAAATACGATGATATTAAACAAGATCTTAATCAAGTGTTATAACCAAATTTCGATAGACAAGTGGTGATGAACATATGTTGACAATTTTTCATGTTTTATTGTAACATAATAACTAATTTAAATAAATTTTAATAAATATATGACTATACAAAATAATTTCAAGCTAAAAAAGTTATAATTTTTCAAATTTTACTGTAATATAACTAGTTTACATAAATTTTAATAGATGTATAATTATTAAAAAGATAATTTAATATTAAAAAAATTGAATTAGTAGTAAAAGGAGTTTTTTTTTTCTTTGCTTTTTATGTGACTTAATTTTTGGGCCATTAATATTTTAGTCTATTTTCAAATTTTCTCTTATTTTTAACTAAAAGTTAGTATTTTGAATGAGAATGTCTTGGTCTCTTTGTTTTTCTGCCAACTACAAACTCATACAAAATGTTTTTAAAATTAAATAAAAGTCAAACAAATCATTAACAAACTAAATTCATAAATTAGTTTTTGAACTGAAATTGAGCACAACACTAATGGGGAAGACTAGTAATAAAATTTGATATAGACTAAAATCTGTGAATTCAAAATACAAAATAGCGATTATGTAATTTTATTTTTTAATTTGTGATTGATTTATATTTTAGGTTTTGAACTAAATAGGCTTAGAAATTCATTACGATGGATTTTTGAAATTAATATGGTGAATTTTGTTGATTTGGATGGATTATTAAAAAGGAAGATGAACACTTTATTATCTCGATTAAATTATTGAAAAAATTTAGTGTAATTTTTTTGGACAAAATTTGGTCTAGAGAATTAGTATAATTTCATAAGAACCATTCAACTTTTTCTTTAATAGTTCATTTAAAAATTCTAGTTTTAGTTTACATCAAATATTAAAACTAAAACTTTATATACATTTTGTATAAGCTTTAGTTACAAAATGTATATAAAATATTATTTGATACAAACTAAAATTTTGCAAAATTTTAGTATGAGTGTTAGTGGGCAAGAAAATAGTAGTTTACAAAATGTATATAAAACATTGTTTGTGCAAACTGAAAATTTACGAAAGTTTGGATGAATTTTTAGTTGGCAAGAAAATAGCAAACTTAAAAATTATGAAATTTTGAATGAGTTTTAGTTGTTAAGAAAATTAGCATAAAAAAAAAGTAAGGAGAGTTTTTGTTTAAAAATTTATATTTTTGATGAAGATAACAAGAAATTCAAAAAATTTTCGAGATAACTTTATTTTAGACATTATTTTTATAAATAATCACTTTCAATTTAATTTTATCAAAAGAGGTATTTTGAAATACATCTCCTAAGGTTTGATAAAATCATATATAGTGCAAGTTTTTTAAAAAAATTAATAAAAAATATTCTTCAACAGTAAAATTGTTATATTTGACTAGTAGTTAACTAATTAAAATAATAAAATAATTAAAATAATTTTATATATAATTTTAAATAATAGTGATTTTTTCACATATCTCCTTTTATATTTCAAAAATTAACAGAAAGTATTTCTAAAAATTATTTTTCATATTTTGATATATAATTTAATTTAATTTAATTTAATAAATATACATAAATTAGGTGTTAATTTTAATTAAATAATAGAATAAATCACTTATTTGTATAAAAATATAAACTATTAAATTCAATCAATATATATAAAACTAGAAAATATGAATATATAAAAATAAGTGTTATAAATTATTTACTTATATAAAAGTATTTTAATTATTGTTAAACATTTTCATAATTATTAAAATTAATTTAATCATAAATTTTTATTTTTTTAAAAAAAATTGAATAGATTAAACATTTGCAAAATTTCATTTTCATCTTACAAAAAATTTTTATTTTTAAAAGTACAAAATCTTTAATTTTTGTCTTTTTAAAATAAAAATTTATAATTTCAATTAATTTTAATTATTATAAAAATATTTCACAACAGTTAAAATAATTCTAGATAAATAAGTAATTTATAATACTTATTTATATATATTAATATCATATAATTTTATGTATATTTATTAAATTAAATAATTTATATTTCTATACAAATAAGTAATTTATAATATTATACTATTAAAATTAATTAATTTTTAAAATCTCAAGGGAGGTATATAACAAATATTACAAATATAAAAAATTATAGTATAATATCCAATTCATCGAATTCCTTACTTTGATCTTAAATTTCAATTTGAAATAAAATTTCGATGACCACCAATATTTAATTAGTTTTAGGACTTTGAATAAGTTTTGAGATGGTATATTATAACCAAAAACGGACATTCATAGTAAAAGTTATGACATTTTTACAAAAACTAAATAGAGTTAACAATCAAAATCGAATTATATAATTTTACGTCCTGAAGTATACTTTAATAATTTTACTATAATTTGAGTTGTGAATCTCGAATTGAGGTGATTGTTAATACATTAGAAAGCTAATAAATAGAATTATATATTTGTTTCTTGTGTTGAAATTTCCCTAAATTATAAAGAAAAACTTGTCAAAATGAGTTGAAATAGTAAATTCGGCACTTTGGGCCCAAGCCCAATTGGATGACTATATAAACTCATTTTCCTTTTTTTCTCTTTATTCTTCCCAACCTCTAAACCCTAGTCACAAAAATCTCTCCCAATTATCTCACAAATATTGGTCATGGAAGCTTAAAATCATCATATTAGGGCACTAATCGAATTCTTAAGGCTTCCAAGGTAAGAGTCTATCTTTGATTTCAAATTTTTGTTATGTTAAAAATAATAAGTTTTGTGAATTTTGTGATTTGAGCTTGATTAGACTCTAAGAATAGATTAGAATACTTGTTTATAAGTTGTTGTGAGTTATTAGAGGAGTAATAGAGTATTGAAAACTCTTAGAACCATTCAATCTCATGAAATTCAAAATGTAAGAGTTGAATAAACAGTATTCACGTTTTTGTTTATATCTTGGGTTCTAAAAGTCGAATTGAGACACATAAAGTGCTATGAAAATTAAAGATATTAGAGAATGTCATATCCAAAAATAAGCATAAGATTGAATAAGAAAATTTTCCAATAAATTTTTGAAATTGGGCTATTCTGTAGGGACGTGCAAATTGGATAGTAAATAAAGAATGTATTATAGCTTTAGTTAGAGTTATTCGAGTTCTAATTCATAAAATGTTTTAAAAACTAGACATACAGAGGGACAACATATCAAAAATTCAGTTTCGCAGCTTATCATGTTAATTTTCAATAAATTTTGAAAGTTACTTTTCTTGTAAAACCTTTACAAATTAGAAAGGTTTCATGTACAGTTATAATTCAAGTTAGGCAATTCAAAATCTAATTTTGTAAAGTTCGTAGATTAATTTAGTACCTTAACTTTTGAATGGGTTGTTTTGAACTCGAATCGAGCTTATATGCATTAATTCATAAATATTTCTTTATCAATATTTTTAATATTTAAATATATTATTTTGTATTCTAGATTTGCAAAATGAGTATTCTCCACTACCTCTGACAATATAACAAGTATGATTCAAAACTTATCTTCAATAGTAAGTAGATAAATATGATTTTTAATGTTATATTTGATTTGATTTTCACGAGTTGATTTCATTTGAAAATTTATTGATTCGAGGTAATGATTAATAATTTTATTTTACGATATATATTTTTTTTTATAAAATTTTATATAAGAAACATATATTTGATTTAGTAAATAGATATAATTATTTTGCCTTAATTATTTTTTATTTCATTATGAATTTTAAAATTTGATTTATATAGTATTATTTTGAACCTCGTAATATGATGATTTATGATTTAAATGAACACTCTTTATACTTTTATGTTTTTGAAATTTGTGATTATAAATTTTGGTTTAGATTTTTATTTTCGATTCTCTTTAACCAGGAGTCATAAGGACGGAAGTATATGTGCTTTGATTGCACTTATATATATATATATATATATATATGTATATATATATATATATATGTATATGTATTTGTAAATATCGATACAGAGTAAGAAATAGAAGGTAAAAGGAGATCTGATATCTAATATCCAACATCTATTAACCCAATCTAGCTAGCTACTTTCTGGATGGAGGATATCTAATTTTTGAAAAACATTAAATTGTTTGATCAATCTATTTAAAACATCATGCTAGTTAGTTTTTGAGAATTAACTTAACTTTGAGACTTTATTTGGTTATCAAAAATGAATTTACAGTTTATTTTATAACTATTTTTTTTTTTTTCCATTAACTATGCCATCCCTAGAGCTTGCCCCACCTTTTTATAGTTTTATAGATCTAGTTTCTCGAAAATGTTGTAATTACTAAGATCAAAATTTAGTTTATTTCTAAGTCATTTTGGTACAGGAAGAAATCTAAATTTTATTTTAACATTTGAGATTATTGTGTGTGTATGTATATATATAAACATACACTTTATTTAAATATGTTTGTATGTTTTATCTACATTTTTATCTAGTTCAACATGAAATATGGTATGCATTAGGTTATGCCGATCACATTTTTAAAATTTTTGGATGTAATAGACAATATTATTTTAGTTATATTACTATCTTAATTAGTCAACTAACAATCAAATGTAATAATTTTACTTATAAGAAGTACTTTTTGTTAGTTTTTTAAAAAATTTTATTTATGTATAATTTAACTAAATTTTAAAAAAAGTATTTAAAAATACTCTTTTATCAAAATGTCTAATTTCATCATTTTTGAATAATTTTATTCTCGTGTGATCATTTACACTTAAAATAATATTATATAATAAATAAATACAAATAACTATTATTTCCTTAACAAAGACAAATGACACTCATTGTTAAGTATAATCATTTGTCACCACAACGACTCCAGTTCGATGCCCTACAATCACAATGTAAATTAATTATCTCAAATGTTATTTAAGGACAATGCTAATCTATTATTTATTGTATTTTAAATATGCAATGTTAAATTATTTATATTTTATTTATTAACTATTTTAACTAGATTTTAAATACACATAACAAACAACAAGTTATTAAATTAAATTTATTTATAAAAAAATACAAATAAAAAATATAAGGGATTTAAAAAAAGTAAATAATTTCTCGAGGTTGCCTTGCTGCACAGGGGAAAATTTCATGTTGTGCTTGAGAATTGTTTATTTTTTTAATTTTTTAATCTCATCACTTACTGCATTTGGGATTCACTTAATTTTTTTTCTTATTTTTTATATTTTTATTTATAATTTTATATAAATTTACTGTAAATAAATTTAATATCATCACTTGTTGTTTGTTATGTATATTTAAAAAGTAGTTAATAGATAATAATTTTTTTTTTTTAAATAGTCACTTTTATTTTTTATTTTACTAAATTAGCTAATTTCATAATTTGTTTATCAAATAAGCCAAACAACATACTAATACCCAAAGCATAAACTTATAATTATTTTCTATGTCTTTCACTTTTGGTCACATTATTGGTGACCGGAAGTGTTTTGTTGCATAATTACTAATCGGAAATATGACTTTCAGTCATTATAAGTGGTAAATTTTAATTAAATTCACCATTTTAAATGAATCCTCATACTTATAAAATTAATGGATAATAATAAATTATTTTAAAATTTTGCATATTAGTGCAACAATTTTGCTTGTCACACTTTGATTGTGGACTAATATGCATAATTTTAAAATATTTAGTCATGATTTATTAATTAAAAAAGTATGAGGTTCATTAGATATTTTAAAATTTGGGCCATTTTGAAATTTTTTAATAAGTAGAAAGTGAGATAAAAATTTAAATATTAAAATCTCAAATAAATTTTAAAATTTTTGTAATTAACAAATAGTTATGCAATAGTTTAGTGTTTTGCCTATTGGTATCCAACCAAACCACAACCTGTAGTATGAATATGCAAGATAAATATTAAAATAAGCCCAATTTGTCTATATATATACATATAATTAAAATAGTCAAATTATTTTTTAACACTAAATTTTAACCATTAATATGTAGCTGAATAATAAAATATCAATCCAATTGTTTAAGTAGAAATCAAAGATTAATTTAATATGAAATAGGTATTATCCCTATTTATAAAAATATTAAAATTAAAAGATTTAAATATAATTGTCCCACTTTGTAATTTTGCTAGCACCAAAAGTTGCCATTTTTGGTCGCCATTAATGGTGACCCAACTTTTGGCCACTTTCTCTTCCAAAACTCTCCAATTTCTTTTTTTTTTTGGTCATTTCTAACCATTTCTGACAATAATATCCCTAAACACCAACAAAACTAAACAAACTACAAATAACAACTAAAAAAATAATTTCATAACACTTTATCATCAATGTCATAACTTCTTCGAACAAACACACAATTTTTTTGTGTCAACAAATACCTTTTTTTAGGGGCAACAATATACCAAAACACTAATCAAGTTATATACCTCTAATCTACAACTTCCACCCGTCATTGGTTGCCAGAAATTACTTGAATAGGAGAGAAAAGAAAGAATGAGAAAATAAATGAGAGAGAAAGAAGAATTGGGCTATATATTTTGGTTATGGGATTATTTTTGTCATGCATGTTTTTTGGTCTCTTTGATTAATGAATTATGGAAGTCATTAATTTGATAAATAAATTAGTAAAAGGGGTTATTCTAGTTAATTTTTTAGGTAATATATTAATATTTTATATTTAAAATAAATAAATAAAATAAAAATACAGTTGTAGGGATCAAACTCAAGTCGCTAAAGTGACAGACGATACATCTGCTGTTGACCTAGAATAGCTTTTGTCATGCAAAACAATAACCATTAGCATTTCTTCATGATTTAATGTTGTTTTAAATGTAAATTATCATGTGAAAAAAATTGTTCAAAAATAATAAATTGGCTAAATTGATAAGATTGAACTGAATGTAATCTTTTACGTAAATATGTTCAAAATAAATTATTTTAAAAATTTTTTTGAAAAAATTTTAAAATGATATAAAATTATATATGAACTGAAAATATTGGAATATAAAAAAATTTTCTTTTTTCAATTGTCATTGTAGATATATGGGTGTAAATAATCCTGACCTAAATGATATCTTGGGTGTGACATGTTGCGGCCGTCGGTTGGTGATTGGCAACCCTTAATGCTCTTGAAAAAACATGGTTCCAAGTTTGTCAGTCAAACAAGTCGGGGCATTGTACTAAGTTTAAACATTATAACTACGTGGAAACCTAGATTTCCGGCAAGGTTGACGGCTACTGTCTTGATTTCCAAAAATGACCGTCAATCTCAAAATCGAACCATCTAAATTCTAAACTCAAATTCAAGATGACAGCTGTTCGCACTCATGGCATGGGTTCGGTTGGTGGTTCCGGGCTGCCTACCCATTTTCTTAACGTGAACTCAATCACAGCATCTGCTTTGCCATTTAATTTCGACACGTGTCGGGTTAGTTCAGGAGGTCCCTCTATTTATGACTCGGTTACTTTTGCCTTCAATTTTTTCACCGATTTCCTGCCGATATTGATTAGACACTCTCAGACTCAGATAGAGACCCAGATCAGAGATGTTCTTTTCTTTTCTTTATTATGCATACACACATTAAATCTCTCTTAAATAATTTATCCGCTGCTTCGTTGAATGAAGAAATTGGAACCTCATGCCTGATTGTTTAAAACTGATGAACTTATTAATTAGTGCTTTTGCTTGCGCTTGTGCTGGTGCTTGTGCTTGTTGGATAATGAGAGGCGAGTTGATTGCAGAAGATCGAAGGTAGCAGGAAAAACAAAACTACAGCTACAAGGCATGGATCATGAGCAGTAAGAATATTCAAGAGAAAATTGTTTATAATTGTTTAATTTAATTTTTTTTCTAATAATAATAATAAAGCATTCCCTGCACAGCACAGCACTGCAGTTTATATATGTTTATATATTCAAATACGGCAATCATATTCATAGAGTGAAGAAAAGAAAGATTATTTCTTGTCAGCAAGTTCTGTGATGAGTACACGTGAATGCCTTTGCTGCTTGTTGTCCGTGAGTTTCGCAAGCAAGACTTCCAAGAAAGAAAGAAAAGAAAATGATACCCTAACCTAGCCAAGCTAAGCCAATGTCTCCGTTGATGAATGTGAAGAAAGAAAGCTTACCAATGGACTTCTGTGTCTGCCGCAACTTCTATGGTTTCTGTTCCGGAGCAGCAAGTAGATGAGCTTCTATTCCATTCCTGCTTTTGTTTCAAGCGGTCTTGAAAATGACTCAAATTGGCGCGTGTTTCTACTCGGTGAGTGGCTGGGGTCCGGCCAGCGGTGTTTTACTAGATCTGAAAGATTTGGGTTTGGAAAGTGATTTTGGTATATAGCGCCAAGACAGGAGCAGTAGGAGGAGAATTAATATTTATTTGCCTTTTTTCTTTTCTTTTAGTTTTAGGCTGGTTTTTCCTGTAGCTTTGGTGCTGTGATTGTGTCGCTCTTTTTGGGAACCAAGTCTTTGGCATTATGATCAGGAGGATCCGTTTACTCCTCATTTCAAGAGTTTGAAAATTGAAAAAAAGAGGTCTTTTTGATGGAACAACTGGTTTCAAGGTACTCTCTTTTCTTTTTGATTATCTCTGCATTTTCTCTTCTTCCACTTGCTAGATCAGGAGATGCAGAGGCGCTTTTGTCTCTCATATCATCAATGGATCCTTTGAACAACACTCTTTCTTGGCAAGGAAACGATGTCTGCAAATGGCAAGGGGTCAAAGAATGCAAGAATGGAAGGGTCACCAAACTTGTTCTAGAGTACTTGAGCTTGTCCGGTCCTCTAGACGAGAAAAGTCTGAATCAATTAGACCAACTTCGCGTATTGAGTTTCAAGGGAAACTCAATATCTGGAAAAATCCCAAATTTTTTTGGCCTTGTGAATCTCAAATCTCTTTATCTTAATGACAATAAATTCTCTGGTAAATTCCCAGATTCTCTTTCAAATCTACACCGTTTAAAAATAATTGTTTTAGCCAATAACCAGATCTCAGGTCCCATCCCTGTGTCGTTACTCAATCTCCGGCGATTGTACATGCTTTATTTGCAAGACAATAAATTCACCGGAAGAATCCCTGCTTTCAACCAAACCAGTCTCAGATTCTTCAACGTGTCTAACAATCAGATATCTGGTCAAATTCCGGTCACACCCGCATTGGTTCGGTTCAATTCATCTTCATTCTTGGGGAATATCCAACTTTGCGGGGAACAGATTCAAAATCCATGTAAAAGGATTGATTTTGGACCGGCAATGAGTCCTGCTTATCCCACAAACCCAAGATCAAAATCAAGTTCATCAAAGAGAAACAAATTGATAAAAATCATAGCAGCAAGTGTTGGCGGATTTGTACTGGTCATAGTATTATGTGGTGTGTTATTTCTCTATGTGGTAGCCGGTAGCAAAAAAGAAAGCAGTGGGGAGACAAGAAGCAAAGGAATAGTACGTGTTGAAAGAGAAGGATTAGAGAGATCAGGAGGAGAAGGGTCAGGAGGAAGCAATGGTGGTAATGGAGGAAAACAAGGAGGATTTTCATGGGAAGGTGAGGGTCTAGGGAGTTTGGTATTCTGCGGAGCTGGAGATCAACAAATGAACTACAGCTTAGAAGATTTACTGAAGGCATCAGCAGAAACATTAGGAAGAGGTACAATGGGGAGTACGTATAAAGCAGTCCTAGAATCAGGATTCATAGTAACAGTGAAAAGGCTTAAAGACGCAAGGTATCCAAGGCTGAACGAATTCAGAAGACATATAGAAATTCTTGGAAGGCTAAGGCACCCAAATGTTGTACCACTAAGAGCTTATTTCCAGGCCAAGGAGGAGCGCTTGCTTGTATATGATTATTTCCCCAACGGCAGTCTCTTCTCTCTTATTCACGGTATGTATTCATATTTCATTCTCTTCTCTTGTCGGTGAGCACTACTTCCAATTATTATATGGATAGATTTTGAACGGTAATCTTTGTTGATTTTCAACATAAATGATAAAAACCCACAAGAGTATTCCCTAATTAATTAAATTGTTGGACATAATTAAGATACTTATATTAAATTATGCCAGTGATAATAATAATGTATGATTGAATGAGATAGGGATGGGGTAGCATGGATGCTGCTGCTCCCTTTTCTTCACTCATACACCAGAGTTTAGACTTAAAGCCATGTGAGATGTGACCCCACGATGTTCTTTCCTTTAGGTGAATCAATAAAGACAAAAAAAGATAGGTCTCTTTACATGCTCTTTGTTTAATAAAATAGTATAGTCTGTATGAATCTCAATCTCGAAAAGGATTGAACTTTTTCTTGACAACTCATGCTCATTAGTAATAGTGAGTCAGACCATGGCGTGGCGTGCTAATGTTGTTCTGTTCAAAATACGTAACATAGTCATCGGGACAAAACATTTGGGTCCTAAATTTCTAGGTTTTTTATACTTAAGGACATAGTTTGTCCATATGTCAAAAATAAGTCTCTAACCCCTATTGAGATGGCAAAATTATCTTTATAGTATTGAATTTTGACATAACATTCAAGTGTATTTGAGTCATTTTGATGGGGCTAGTGACCTATTTGTTATGAATAGATAAATTATGTCTTTATCTGTTAAAACATAAAAGACCAGGGTCTTGAATGTAATTATTCCTTACTTTTTTGTTTTGCCTTTGTATGAATTACCATTCCATTGTTATATTGACATAATTAGGTTCCTCAAAATTTGTAAATACCAATTTATCCTATTGTATGAATTGCCTTTCCATTGTTATATTGACTTAATTATGTTCCCCAATATTTGTAAATACCAATTTATCCTATTTGATTAGTTCTTGCTAATGTACATTGTTCAGTTCTTGCAAATACATATTTATCTTATGGGATTAGTTAATGCTAATCTACATCTAAATGAAACAATGGTTCATTCTATAATAATATTTTGGGGTAATTTTTTTTTCCAGGGCTCAAAATTAGTCAACATACTGAATTTAGTGACAATTAACACAAAATAAAGCAATATTTCATAAAGTTTGGCATTGCTAGTTCAGTAGCTCTTTTGGCTTAGGCATTGCTGATGTTGGTACTCACATACAAATAACAAACTTGTTTTGAGTAATTCAATAAACTAGATTATTTACGTAATAAACTTGCCACATGTCATGCAAAGAGAGTCGTGACTGTGGTGTACTCTCTTTAGACAGGCAATTGCCATCAGGATTGCTTTTTTAAAGGGATCTAATTATCAGTTGTACCAAATTTGAAGAGTTGATATATTATTAACCCTTATAATTAACATACAATTTTCAATGTCAATTATTTTCTGTCTTTGCATATTTGATTCTTGTATGTTCATCTACTTCTAAAGAGGCTGTAAAATCTTTGTTGAAAGTTTGAAATTTATCCTACCAAGAAATCAGCAGATTCATAAATTACAGTCTAAATGGATGGTTTCTTTATGATAATAATAGTGGTGTTCAATTTATCTTAATAGATATATTTACTTTCACTATATACGTGTGTTTTTAGCTTGATAACGTGATAGCTTTATTCTAATAGCATGGCACTTGTGTTCTCAATTTACTTGGTTAAGTTGATGTTTATTTTCATTGTCCATCATTACAATTTATTGTGATCTTAAATTTTCTGCGGTCCTTTTTTTTCAGTATGTTTCCTTTAAGAGATCTTCTCTTCTAGCTTTTTTTTTTTTTTATTAAAAAAAAAATTGTATATCATTTATTCATTAGCCTTGATATGACTAGCTCAACAGTCGATAAGTTTTCATATTTATAATATTTAAATACAAACTTCTTTCTATTAACATTTCTCTCTCTTCTCTCTTTCCACCTAGTTGGCTCCTCTCATTCTCATTTTTAAGTTTTAGGGTATGCTTGAGACTTAGTTGTTGTAACTTTTAATTTCTCAAATTACTATTGTGGGGGAATGAAATCTCTAACTATCTAGCACTATTGAGTGGAGAGATGATAAAATTTTAGTTACTGAGTGAAAGTAGATGTTTGTCAAACACATCAACCTCTGTGTTTTCATATTCAAAAGTAAAAAGTACTCCAGTCTACAAACAAACTCTTAATTTGCTTTTAAAAAGTGGCTCTCCCATTCTTAAAAACTGGCTTTCTAGAATTAAATTTAGATTTATCCGTAGCTACCCAAAATGCATGTTAAATTTTACAAATGCTTTTGCCTATTTATATGTTAAATGAAGAAGTTTTAGTTTTAAGCTTTATTTTCATATAATTTGAGTGGGCTACTCTATTGCTATTGCCATATCGGGGTATGTGTAACAGCAGCAAGAAGCAAGTTTAGAATAATATCTGTTCTATGATTGAAGTATATAACAAAAAGTTCCTTTGCCCACCCGCAAAATGATTGCATTATTTAATAGATTAATATGTATTAGCGGATATATCATGAAAATGAGACTTCTCCTGATAATGCAATATTAATGTTCTGGATGATACCTTAACTATTTGACGTACATTCTTCAGTTTCATGAGTTTTAACATATTTGTCTAATCTCACAGGAACAAGAACTTCAGGTGGTGGAAAGCCTCTTCACTGGACATCGTGCCTCAAAATAGCCGAGGACTTGGCAAGTGGACTGCTTTACATCCACCAGAACCCTGGTTTAACCCATGGAAACTTGAAATCCTCCAATGTTTTATTAGGATCGGACTTTGAGTCTTGCCTTACTGATTATGGTCTCACCACATTTAGAAATCCAGATTCACTTGAAGAACCCAGTGCTACTTCTCTTTTCTATAAAGCACCTGAATGCCGTGAAGTCTGGAAACAGGCCACCCAACAAGCTGATGTTTACAGCTTTGGGGTCCTTCTCTTGGAGCTCTTAACGGGAAAAACTCCCTTCCAAGACCTTGTTCAAGAACATGGTTCAGACATTCCTAGATGGGTTCGATCAGTTCGCGAAGAAGAAACTGATTCTGGGGATGACCCTGCCTCAGGTAACGAAGCATCCGAGGAGAAGCTTCAAGCGCTTTTAAATGTGGCAATGGCTTGTGTTTCACTTGCACCAGAAAACCGCCCTGTGATGAGGGAGGTTTTGAAGATGATAAGAGATACAAGAGCAGAGGCTCAAATTTCATCCAACAGTAGTGATCATTCGCCAGGGAGATGGTCTGATACAGTTCAGAGCTTGCCTAGGGAAGAACATTTGAGCATATGAGTTTGAGCACTGCATGGTTAATTAAAATTGGTAAATTTGGCGGCTTCAATTCGATTCTTTTTCATTGGATCTTGATTAGTTAACTGAGAATTGTAGAGTCTATTTGTTCAGACTTCTTGTTATTACTATTTTTAGCTGGATTTTATAGTTGTAGAAGATTGGATTACTTGTGTAATGTCCAATTTATCAGTTGAAAAGAGTTGAATTGAGAGTGTCCTTTGGAGACTCAATGCAGTTGACAAGTTATTCAATCAATGTATTCCACTTTGCCATAAAAAATATTTGAGATTATGGCATATATATGAAGTTTTACAATGGCTAAATAGTTATCTCCGTACAAAACAAAACAAAACAAAACAGGGTTGCAAATTGAAATACTTCACCTTGTAAACAACATACTTAACGTAGATGTATAAGATAAGTCAATGCAAGAACTTGCAAATAAAAATACCAATTGTTTACTCGCATGTATTTAAAATTAAATAATTGTGATAAAAAAAAGTCATAATACCTCAAATTAAAATATATTCGTTTCAAACAAATCATTACAATTTAATTATATTGCAGATCATAATTAGGCTTCATCTGAATTCTGATCTTGAAATTATAACTACATTAAAAAAAAGTAATTATTAGTTATTCTCCAAGTCTCCTAATTTTTGGGTTATTGTGGTGTCAGAGCCATAAGTTTTCAAGAGTGATTAGGTCATAAAGCAAGAATATTATTATTTAGTTATTTAGATCTAAGTAAAAGATCTGTTATTGGTTAAGTATTGTAGGATACATGATTTGAAGAATCAAAGAAGTAACAGTGAAAACTGTATATACGTTGGCCAACTAGGTGTTCCAAACAGTAAGAACTAAGAGAGGTAATAAAATAGTTGGTAAGTTTAGGTATTCTCTTAGTTATTTTGATTTTAGAATTTTGTGTTTTAAGATATTTGATTTATAATAGATTAGATATTTGATTTAAAATAATTGTTCAGTAGTATCTTTGACTATGATTTCTTTATTTAAGAAAACATTTGGTTCTAGGTCTAATGATAACTCTAAGATAATAAGATATAGAGAACTTATGTCAAAAATTAATCAAAAAATTAGTAAGAATACTTACTTATCTCTAGAACAATAGAATTTACTTATAAATTTTCAAATGAATTTAGAAATAAAATTTAATGGCAAAGATTTTTAGGTTCTTTTAATTATGTTGTAGATTTTTTTTTTTCCAAATACTAAGAAAATATGTGAACCATTATATAAAAGATTACAAAAGAATCCAATTCATGGACGGATCAATATTCTAGTATAGTTAGATTGATCAAAGAAAAAGTCAAAATTATTCCATGCTTACCCATCCTTAATTTTAGTGCTTTTCTCGTAGTAGAAATAGATACTTGAGATATAAGTTATGGGGAAATTGTTAAGTAAAAATTAGAGGATTTATTAAGGAATTTATAATCAGATATCATTTAATAATATGGTTCAGATTTTAAATGAATTATTTAATTATTAAAAAAAATTTATCAATTATTTTATGCATAATAAAATTCCAAAATAGTTTATTCAATTAAAATTTTCTATTGAGAATTGATTGCAAGTCCCAAAAAAGTTTTAGAAAAAGATATAAAAAATCTTATTTCAAAAGTAAATATTTGTTAGATGGTAAGTATTTTCTTAAATTTTGATTTTCAAATTACTTATATAAAGGAGAAGATAATTTCTTTCCAAACTATTTTACAAGAGAACTTTTACAAAATAAGAGTGATTCAAACACTTAGTGAGAATTATGACACATAAAAAAATCATGAGAGTTTCAAACTATGCAATGAATATTCAATCATGTAAAACTTCAAACAAAAATCTTATATATTTAAAAGTTTTTTAAAAAAGAAATATGCTTGGACCTTCCTAATACTTTTTGAAAAAGAAAAAAATGTAATCCACCTATCCTATAAAAAAGATTTTCATGAAAAATAGATACCTACCAATTTTAGACCTATTTAAATAAATCATAATTTACTAGAATATTGTAAGAAAAAAAAATTCAAGATTTACTCAATAAAAACTTAATAAAAAAATTCAAGTCACTGTAGAGTTGTTTTGCCTTTTATGTCAATAAAAATTTAGAAATAAAAAGAAGTATTCCTAAGTTAGTTATTAATTATAAATTATTATGCAAACTTCTTCAATGGATTAAGTACCCAATTCTTAACAATAAAGATTTACTCAAAATATTATATGACTCAATAATATTCTCAAAATTTAATATGAAAAATGGGTTTTGGTAGATTCAAATAGCAAAAGAGGATAGATATAAGGCTATCTTTGTAGTATTATTTAGTCATTATGAATGAAGCGTAATGTTATTTGAACTAAAAAATATCCTGTTAAAATTTTAAAATATTATGAATAAAATATTCAACCTTTATTCACAATTTTTAATTGTATATATTAATAATGTGTTGATATTGGCCAAATCTTTATAACAACATTTTAAGCATTTAAATATTTTTCTTCATATAGTCAAAAAGAATGGTTTAGTTGTGTTAGCTATCAAAATGAAATTATTTCAAACAAAAGTTAAATTTATTTAAATCTTTGAATTTTAAAAAAGTATTCAAAAAAAATTTATTTTCAAAAAAAACATTCTTATTCTCACTCGACTCTTCTCCTCCGTATTTTCTTCAAGTCTCCTAATTCTTAGGTTATTATAGTATCAAGTCACAATTAAACAAGGTCATATTACCTCAACTGAAAATATATTCATTCCAAACACATCATTACAATTTAATTATATTGCATATCATAATTAGGCTTCATCTAAATTGTGACATTAAAATTATAACTACACTTAAATAAAATAACTATTAGTTATTATACAAAAATAAATTAGTGTTATTATAAACACAATTTTGAAGTTCATGTTTGGTAAATTTTTTAATTTGTAAGATAATGATAATAAATACTTTATATTATACATTAAATTTAAATTATATTGTAATAAACAATCCGGTCGGGTTAGGATTTTTCTTTAGTCCAGACCCGAATATTTTTGTTTGCCCCAGCCTAAATAAAATGTCACGGGTAAAGGTCGGATGCGGACTCAGGTGTAACTCGAAATCTTATTAATTCCAAGACTCCAACAAATATAGCCCCGTAAAACAGAAAATAAAAATAAATAAATAAACACAACATGATAAATCTCATGATCTAGAACAACATGGATGTATGCAAGTTGAAAGTCATAATTAAATAAACTCCAACTCAAGCATTTACTAAACTTTCATCAATCATTTCTTCCAAGTCAATAATTTCACTTTTCAAAATTCTACCAAACAAAATAATAATGATTAGTGTTAAATAATAAAAACATTAAAATCCTGTATATTCCTAAGTAACAATAATTAATTAATTGCATACCTTGAACTTTACCCTAATGCCAATGTTGAATACATTAAGCCCTGTAATGTTTTTGGATGAAGGTTACTGCAACGCGAAATAAACGAATTTATGATTTTTTTTTTTTTTATGAAATGGACGATAATTTAGACATAGTTGTAATTTTAGTCCATTTCAAATTTACTTCTTATTTTTTTTAATGAAAAAGAGCTGTTATAATAAAAATATCCATGCATATTGTTAAGTCTAATTTTTTTGGAATGAATTATTTTCTGTAGAGAAATCAGTTTTTCAAATGATTTGTCCATAGAAATTAGACTTAACAAAAGTCCATAAGCATTTTTGTTCAAAATGACTTTCGATTAAAAAGAATTAAGTAAATTTGGAATGAGATACAGATATTATTAAGCCTAAATTTTAGGCAATATCCGATAATAAAACCCAAAAGTTTGTCATTAGTACTAAAACGGACTTTGAAGCAGCAATAGACACATGAATGACCAAGAAATCTCTCCTAATCTCAGCAAGTACGGTTTGTCGCGCCCACATTCACCACCACTTGGTGTTGGCGGTGGTGGTTGACCTAAGAATGTAAAATTTAGTTCATGTTCAATTTCAACAATAATTTCATCGAAACTTATTGGACGAAAGGCCAGAGTTTGCTCTTATTGGCATCAACTATTGACGTGGACATCGCAATATAAGTGCATTTCTCTAATAATTTTCAAAATTTTCTAGCAAATTTGATTGTATTTGCTTGTAGGGTAGGGTCAAAGCATCCTTGCTTCATTATCTTACCCGTTGAGGATCTTCCTTGTTCGTTTAGTCTCTAACTAATTGGGTATACTCCCTCCTTGAGCAATGCTTGGCTGAATTAAGATCTCCACAATCGGTGATTAACTTTATCACTAAACCTTATTTGGCCAACATGCCTACATGTTGATTCCCTATCCTTAGAATTTGCCTGACTAAATACTTTTTAAATTTCACATACCAAATTTTGGCTTGACTAAGGCATACTACCATGTTTTCATCCCTGACAGAGTACTATTAATTTATTTGATTTACAACTAGTTATGAGTTATTGGATAAATAGGTATTTTGTGCTCAATGTTATTGCAAAATTTAGCTTAGCTAAGAATGTCGTTTTATCTGCTTCATTATTTGAGGTTTCGAATATAAAGTGTAGTGCATAAAGTACTTGAAAACCATCTTGTGTTGTGAGAAACAAACTAGCTCCAATTCCTTGCGCATTGCTTCAATCATTTATATGTAAAGTCCAAAAAATTTTATTGCGCTTGTCTTGTGATGATATTGATTTTGTGAATTCAAATATGAAGTTTGTTAGTGGTTGGCCTCTAATGTCTAGCCTTGGTTGAAATTTCATATCAAATTCACTCATATCTACCGTTGATCCCGCTAATCATTTTTGTAATTTTAATCCTTTACAATACCAACTTTATTAAAAGAAAAAAGACGTTTGTTTGTAAAGAAGCGTGTGAGCTAGAAAGTAAGGACATAATCTTTCTTATGATACAATAATAATCTTTAAGTACAATTATGAATGAAAACCATCGTAATGAAGTATGAAAATTTTTTAAATTAATATAAAATCGTGAAAGATTAAATTATAGTTTCATTCCAAACATTAACCCTTAAAAAAAAACTATTAATGAATATGATAAAAAGAAATAAAATATAAGAAAGAATTACAAAAGTAGAAAGGAAAAAGAACCATTCTTAGTATTGATCTTCTTGAAACTCTTTTTACATTTCTTTTCTTATATCTTGATCTCTCTCTTGTGATCTCCTTCTTGTGTTCTTGAATGTAAAGATGTGCCCTGTTTAAATAGAAGAAACTATAACTTAGTTCTCCAAATTCTAAGCAAAGTGGATTTTGTATAATTCTTCTTTTATTAGAATTTGATCACTTCTTGACTTGTCAAATGTAGAAAGTACATTAGTTACTGCAACTAGATTACTTTAAATCTAATGGTGAGTGAGGTATCAATAAAAACCTATTAGTTTTCAATAAAGAAAACTTTACATAATTTGAAATTTTTGTAAATAAAATTATTTATGTTTTAGTGACAAAATTCAAAAAGTCAATCTTAATACAATTAAGATTATTTTTTCTTATCTTTCAAAGAGTAATACTATTTTTCTCTTACCAAAATAAGTTTTTAAATCTTCAACTCTTCAATAATGTATTCTATAATAATATTTCATTTTTTTTTTTTAGTGAAGATTACCTCAAATATTAAAAAATAAAAAAATTTGAAAATACATTTATTAAGCTCATTTTTTCATTTTTACTTATAAAGACTTACAAAATAATAAAAATAATTTAAAAGATTACATACTACAATAATTAACTAGCAAAATTAAGACAAATAATTGATGTATTCATTTTTGATAAATTCATGATGACATTATTTTTTTAGTTTTTAAAATCAATTTTATTAGACTAATTGTCTCTTTATTATATAATAAATTTCTTTCATTTATTTATCCTTTAAAGGGAGTCATAGACACTATGGTATTTCTCATATGTCTTGGTTCTGTTTTTAGTACTTGAAATGTATAAATATATATTTTTCCCTTGTGTTCTTTGTGTGTAGTGATTGTTCTTCTTTTTGATCAATCACCTCCCTCAACATCTCCACGCGAAGAATGACATTTGATGTGATCCTTATTAGGATTTTGTTTGAAGCTAGCATGTTTAGGAAAGGTGGTCTCTAAATCATGGCATAATAATTTCCTTGAGGAAAATTTGTTAATTTTTTTATGGCTCAAAGGTGAATTCATAGTTAGTAGAATATGTTATCCTAGTTGAATTGTCTCATGAATCATATTCTTCTTTTATATAGTTAATTTTTTGTTTGTTAACTTCTTGACTTACAATTTTACAAGCACAGGATCTTTGCGGTCATTTAAACTTGATGTATCCGGTATTGACATGCATACTATATCTTATTCATTGGTTGGAGTAGGAAAACTTTTGTACTGGTAATTTGCTTCATAATTTCATTTAAAAATTATCAGAATAGCACTCAAAACATTTTGCTAAACTCATGGGACCATGTACGAGGACTGGGACATGTTAGCATGTGACTATTGTATAGACTTCATGTTTGCCATAGTTTTGCTTCAAAATTACAATTCTTCTTATTTTATGGGTATATATTTTTCAAATACTCATATTATTCCCATAAAGTTGGTAGCATCTTTCTTTCTTAACCTTCTTTTATAACTCGTAAATTACCCGTAAATTGCTAGCTAATAGTTGTACATATGTTTGTTGTGACCTTTTGAGCTTGAACGAGGTGTTTCTTGAGCAACTTTTTGGGCTCTCAATGAAAACATTGATTTGCTGTTGTTGGACAAAAATTATCTATCTTTATTGCAAACTTTCTTTCTTCTTCTTCTTCTTTTTTATTTTTTTCTTTTAATTCTATTGAACTATTAAATGCTATTATGATATTTTAATTTTAGGCTTAAGATGCATGATATGATAATAAGTAAAATAATTTTTTTAACAAATTAAAAATTGAGATTTACTAATTAGACTTCAAAAAATTTGTATAAATTCCAATCATCATGTAATCACTATAAATTTAAGAGAAAGTATATATATATTTTTCTTTTTTTTTTTTTTTTTCATCTTGTATGGTTCCTCTATAAGAGATTCTAACATATTTTTTGTTTAAATCATCAAATGATTAAGCCCAATACAAGGACTTTATTGAGTTAAAGTATCATAAAGTCTAAGAATTTAAGGATATTGACTCACTAAAAATTTTGTGTACATTTGAGATAACTCCACTATTACTTAACTTTGAAAAAGGATAGATAAAAGTGTTAAAAAAATTCTTAAAATAGCATTATTTTTAAAGGAGTTTATAGCTATAGATAATTTTAATTCATTCTTACTACAAATAACTAACTCTAAAAAATTAGACAATATTACCCTCACAGTCAATCAAACCAAAAATTATTTTGTTTGTTTTTCACTTTCACTTTTTACTTTTTATTTTTCACATTCACCTTACTTTCACTTTCAAACTCATTCCCTTTCAAAGTTTCATCATTTAAATTAAAAACAATATCAAGACAAAAGTAAATTATTTAATTATCAATACTTTTAAAATTTAAATTTATTTATTATTAAGGCATAGTTATTATTAGTTGAGTTATGTGAATGAAAAAAATTAAGATTGTTGTCCCGTTGTATAAACTTTTGTCTCTAGCATGCACAATTATTATATAAAATTTGAACTTTTAGATCAATCATTCCTTGTTGGTAGTGAAATTTAAGTCATCCGGATAATGTAAATAAAAGGGAGAAAATGGAAGTTATTGTTGCTTTGATGGAGAAGAGTTGGTTGTCGAAAAGGAAGGAGGGAGAAACCTACGATCAAGCCAGGCGTTTTGAAAATTTTTTCAATTGAGGGATTGGCCAAACATGATCGTAGTTTTGTGATGTGATCCTGCTTGCCAAATCCCAAGTTTATAATTAAATAAATAATATTATTAATTCTATAATATTAATTAAATAAGAACTAAATATAAATAACAACATAATATAATTGATGAAAATTTGTAATTAATACATTTAATAATATTTTATTAATATGTACTTAATAATTTATATAATTTATATAATTAATTAATTTTGCTTATATATAGTTAATAGTTGTGTTAATGAATTTTTTTTTATATTTTATTAATTGTATATTTACAAATTATTATTAAATATGATCATTTAATTTATGTAAATTATTGCTATCTTAATATTTTCTTTCATTTGGTTCTTTTACTTAGTAACAAGAAGACAAATTGTGATTGTTGCCTGCTGTTATAATACTTCAAATAAAATTTATCAAAATAATAAATTCCAGTTATAAAATTTAAGAACATTTGAAAGGATTAAAGAAAAAGTATCAAAATGCATAAATGTGTTTATGCATTTTAGTTCTTTTAAAGAAATTCATTAAAATACCTAATATTTCTTGTAAAATATTTTATATACTATTTTAATTAATATATAAATATATATTAATTTAAAAATCACTTTAGTGTAATCAAATTGATAAACACTTATATAAAGTTGATAGCCAATCAACATTTATATTTTTAATCAGTATTTATGTAGTATTTTTTTTAACACTGTGAATGGTACTCACTATAAAATATTACAATTATCAAAATATTAAGTAAACTTTCATTTTTCATGATTATTTGTTTAACTTAATGAAATCATAATAGACTCAAAGATCGAATATCTGCCAATAAATAGATAACAATAATAAAAATAAATTTATTATTTTTTTAAAAATCTAAAATAATTTTAATTTGTGATAAATTTTATAAAAATATATACTTATCTCCTTTTTAATTATAAGTTAACTAATTAAAAAATTATTATACTCTCAACGTTTTAATTCTTTATAAGTAAAACATAATTTAGTTATTTTTATTTAATTTTTAGTACTCGTTAAATATACTTTTTAAAATAAATATTTATTAAATTTTTTAATATATATATATATATATATATTAGTTCTCTAATAAATAAATTTAAAATTATTTACTAATTCCTATAAGATTCATAATTTATATTAGAAATATTAGCTTTGTATAGATATTCAAATGGTGTTAACAAATAATAATAATAATAACAATAATAATAATAATAATAAGTAAATTGAAATATTATAATTTCTATTTTAAAAGTATTTTTATATAATAANTTTTATAACAAAAATCTTAGTCATATATACATGCATACATATATATACATATGTATCCATATATTTATTTTCTAACAAATTAATTTGTAGTTACTTCTACACCGTAGAAGATTCATAATATACATTAAACAATAATTTGAATAATATGATAATATATCAATGATATTTATTTTAAGTTAATTAAAATTTTATATTATTAAAAATTTAAAAATTAATAGTTAATATAAATAAATTAAAAAAATTAAATAAAAAAAGTGAATTAATTTTTATTTAATCAAATAAAGAGTATATTTTATTTTTAATTAATTAATTTATGATTCAAAGAAAAGTAAGTATATATTTACATGAAATATGTTATAAAATAAAATTAGTATAAATTTTGGGATAAGTGTTTGATAATATTTTGATAATAAATAATAAAAAAGAATTAAAAAAAGTAGCTAGAAAGGAAAGGTGGAGAGTCCACAATAATTGGCATCAAATGCTTATGGAGATTCGCACTGTTGCTGAATTCCAAGATCTGCAAACATCAATTATTATATTTATATTCATCATTTATTATTATTTTTTTCAAAACTAAATAATTATAAAACTTCAGAACATATCCTTATTGGCGTAGCCCTTGGCTCTGTCCTGTTTCTTTGTTGCGAGAGAGCCCCACAAAGCAAGAGTAGCAGTGGCCAGTAATAGTATTAGCTGCAGCAGCAACAGCATTAATGATTTTGTTTTTTTTTTTTTTAAAAGAAAGAGGAGCCAATCAGGCCTCCGTCGGAAAGTTGGCCACATGAAGGTAACTCACAAACCCAATTTCTTTCTCTTTCTACTTTACTATTTAGCGCTCTGCATTCATTATTTGCCATTTGGACCCTCTAGATTCTGTCTATTCTAAATCAAAAGATGAATTTCTTTTTTTTTTTTTAATTTTTTATTTTGGATGTGAAATTAAGTTGGAATTCTTACTGAATTCTGAAATTCTCTGAACGAACGATTAGGGATATGGGTTTGGAGTTTGATTGGTTTTGAGCTCTAATTTAAGTTATTTTGTCAGCTAAACTTTCCGAAGGGCGGTTGGTGGTTTTTACACCATGCGAACTGAGGTTTCTTTGTGGTTTTGAGTTTAAAGAGTCTAAAAGATTCCACAGAAAATATGGCAGCGGAGTCATCCAACACAGAACATACTTTGAATCGGCACGCCATATCTTTTCAGTCGGCTGCTATGAACAACACGTGCGAGGTGATTCCGATGTCCAATTACTATGGTGTGAATGCTTCTACAGCCGGGATGAATATGATTTTTCCGGGGAATTCGAGCATGATTGCCAAAACTCCGGGGTTAGTTCAATCTGGGAGTTCTTCTACTTCTCTTCTTGATTCGCTTCCCGGGCTTAAGCATGAAACAGGATTGGCCACTGAGTGGACTGTTGAGGAACAGTATAAACTGGAGCAAGGCCTTGCCAAGTAGGTTGTTTTGTTTGGGTTTTATGGAATTTTAACTCTTTTTCATGGATGTATTTTTAATTATTATGTTTCGATGGTCTGTTAAAAGGGTTTAGTTGTTTCCGTTGATAAAATTTATTTATTAAAATTAGTTATATGTTTTAGTTCACGGTGTTCGGTTTTGTTCTTTTTGTTTATTCTCATATGTGACTGTTTGGTTGGCTATTTTACAGTGTTGGGCGCTCTATGTTCTTATTGTCTTGTTTTGATGGACGATCTTTTAGATAGTTCTAGACAAATTGATGAAGTCTCTGGTCAAATTTACCAATATACATGTTACTTTTTTGAGCCTTAAAGTCTTGCTTAAATGAGTTTATTTTTCAATTCTTCTTGTTGTGCATTCTTTTACAGTTTTTAAATTTGATACTGTTATGTTTATTCTACAAGGTCCACAATATATGCCATATGTTTTTTCAATTTTAATTCATTGTTTATTTATTTATGGTGGCAACATTTAGTTTATTTTGATTTGGAGTTAAATAATTGAGTATTGATTTTCGCTGGCATAGTTATGAAGATGAACCAAACATTCTGAAGTACATAAAGATTGCAGCCACCTTGCGTGACAAAACTGTTCGTGATGTTGCAATGAGGTGTAGGTGGATGACAGTAAGCTCTTGACTCTTTAAGCTAAAAATGTCTTTCAAGATTCAGCCATCATTAAATATTGATATTTATGATGTTATGTGTTGTTGGGCGTCACTGTGGAATTAAAATGGTGTAATCTAAACAGTTTTCTTTATGTACCAGCAAGGGTCCATTTTTTTTTCTCTAAATAACCACATGAGAAGCAAATAGTGAAGATATTTGAAAACCAATTGCATCCTAATTAGCTATTTTCCTGATTAACTTAATTGGATTTCAATGGTGGCTTGATTCCCAATGTACATATATCCTTTCCTATCTTTTTTCCCTTCATCTTTCCATGTTTTCTTCATTTGAAAAGTTTGACAAGGCTATATTGATGAATTCATATTCAATTGCAATTAATCCTCTCTTTTTTTCCTAAAATGATTATAATTGTCTAGGTTCAAGCGAGCTGGTTGAGAATAACACCTGCCTTCACATTGCTAAAGTTTCAAGTTTTCAAAGTTAAAGAACTGATTTAATTTTATGAATGCCCTTTCTTTCTTACTTATTTTATTATTATTATTTTCTTAAATTTTTATGTTCTAGGATATCCTTTTTATCATATGCATAGTACTTATCAAAATGAACCACTCAATGTTGGTTTTGGTACATTATCAGGTAGCTGTTTAATTCTTCTTTGGTTTGACTAACAAAATAATGTTTGTTTATAGAGGTGAAAACATTCCTGTATGTATTGGATGTGCATACTCAGAATTTAAGTTAGATGTATTTTCAATGTTAAAAGAGCTTATTGAAACCTTTCACAGAGAAAGCGAAGGAAAGCTGAAGAGCATAATTTGGGAAAGAAGGCGAACAACAGGAAGGTATGTTGGTGAAACTTTTATGAACTTTTTTGATTTGTTAAAAGAGCTTATTTATTCTTAAATTTTATGATTTGTCAATCTTTATTCATAAGTTGCTTTAGTACAATGCCCTGAGGAAAGTCACGACTAATTCTAAAATAGAATTATGCTATCCTGTCATTTAACATTTACTCAATATGGAGTCATAATGAATGTGAGGTAGAAAATTTTTGTTTTCTTTCCCTTTTCTTCATTTCATTTTTGACAAATGACGATGGCTACATAATGGTTGTATTTTTAGTTAAAAGAATTAATTGAAAGAATGATTTCAGTACAGCAATTATAAAGAAATTGTGAAGATTTGACTTCCTAGGGAGCACTCATTTGAATATCAAGAATCACTCCTTAGCATTACAGCCGTTTGGTAGGCCCTCAAAGGAGGTTACTTATTGATGATAAGAACTTAATAGCTACATTGAATATGATATAAAAATATAATTTCGTATTAGCTTCATAGCAGCTTAAAAGTTCCTCACTCAGGAGCTTACTGTTAAATAGGAGCAATTAACCACGCAGGTTTGACCTACGGATTAAGTATGCTCCTAGGCGAAGTATCCAAGAGCTATCTAGGAAGGCTGCTGGCAAGAGATCTGCTATTGGAAGATTGCAATATCTAACCCTTGCAATTAGCTAGCTCAGAAAATATTCTAGTAGCTCTATACAACATTGAACATGATATAAAATCTAAGCACAATAGTAGCTTCATAGCAGCTTAAAAGTTCCTTACTGAGGAGCTTACTGTTAAAAAGGAGATACTAACTAAGCATCTTTGACTCCAAGGATTAGGTATCCTCCACGAAGAAGTATCCAGGAGC
The DNA here is from genome assembly GCA_032402905.1 of Khaya senegalensis. Lineage (NCBI taxonomy): Eukaryota > Viridiplantae > Streptophyta > Magnoliopsida > Sapindales > Meliaceae > Khaya > Khaya senegalensis. The sequence continues at coordinate 5,790,998 of CP135534.1, read as the reverse complement.
TATCAAGGAAGGCTGCTGGCAAGAGAGCTTGTATTGGAAGATTGCAAAATCTAACCCTTGTGATAAGCTAGCTCAGAAACTATTTTCACTTGCTTTGAACTGGATAAAATAATTTCTCTTAATACTCAAAGCCGGCATCTGCAATCTATAATAGAAGCAAACAACAAACCATAGTTTTTGTTTCTTTGTTGTTAACTTACCAGTTGACTCAAAAGCTTAGGCTCTAACACCCACTTGCATGCAAGGCAAGTTGATTGAACCTATAAAAACAAGCAAAGGAAAATACTTCTTTATAATTTAATCACTGTGGGGAGGATTTGAACACAAGACCACTTGGTCAAACTGACTTCAATATCATATGAGTAACCATAAACCAAAAGTTTAAGCTAGGTAAGGGACCTAAAGTTGTGTTTAAGCATCAGAATCTTGCATTCTGCAATGAGTTTCTGGCTGGAGAAAGCTTTACCTTCAGTATGAAGTTTAGTAGCATTTTTATTCCAAAATTTCAAACTTGTAACTGCAGCTTGAGAGAAAAAATTTTCTTCTTTTAAACAAATGGTGAGAATGGGGTTCCCTTTCAGTATTGTAATTGGATTTGTAATCAATATGGTGGTGGCTAGTTGATTTGCTGTTAAAACCTCTGAGGGTAGTACAACAAATCAAACTCTTATCAGAGTTGGGGAGGAATTTGTTTGAATTTTTTTTTTAAAAAAATAATACAGTTGATGGTAAGTATCTGTAAGTGCTTGAAAGTAAGAAATTTGAGTAAATAATGAGCAGGAAGAAATGGGGGAAGACTAAGGATTAGTAATTACTGCTAATAACAGGATGCTGATGACACCCAAAATCTGGAATCCCACCTTGCAAAAAGCAAGAGATCTGACATGATAGTTCTTAAAAAAGTTTTTCCCAAATTGGGACATTACATCCCTGCTTATAGCTTTTCGGAGGAGTTACTTGATGTTGAAGCCCTTGAAGCTAAGTAAGGTAATAGCTGAGTGGCAGTTTACAAGCACTCAGATTACACGGTCCTCATTTGTGAGGTTTCTCAAGGGTGAAGGACTAGCTGTCTTAAATAGTTGAGGCAGCTGACTAAGCAACTTTTATCTTAAAGTCTAAGGTTATATCCTATCTTTCCTGCCCTATAGGACTGCTACAGGTAAGATTGCTGCCAAAAAGAGTACAGCTAAAGATCCTTGTGTTCAACAAACTTATATACTGTCCCAGAAGTTACAAACTTAGTAGTCTTTCCTGTTTTTTTATTACATTTCAAGTTCTTGAGCGTGGTATGTGCAGCCCGTGTTAGAAGTAAACCACCTTTTGGAGTTCAGTTCGTTTTGCGTCAGAATGTCAAGGACCACCATGTACAACCTCTCATTTTTTGAGTTGGCAGTCCTCCTGCTCTGCTGTTCTATGTGACTTTTTGCATGTTTATTAAGGTACTGGTTTCATGTATAAGTATGTTATCCAAGTGTCACTTTTTTGTATTAAAAATATTTCTCCATTTTTAGAAGTCTAGTTAGATAACATGAGTTGGCAGTTTTCTTGCTCATGATCAATCTGCAGCATTTCTTCATGGGTACCTGAGGGTGAAATGTCTTCCACTTTATTATATCTTTGCATCTGTCCTATCACTAATTTCACATATCAGCTTCCTCCCCCTCCCCTTGCGTCCCACCCCACTTTTGAGAATGTCTACAACTTTTGCAGGTGAAACTTATAGCATTACTTCCTACTGAAAATGTGCTATTCTCACTATATATTCATATTTGTACCCATGATATTGTCAGGAATAGCAACGCTGATTTTTATAGCCTAAGCATATAATTGTTGGACAGCAATAAGATTTTAGCGCCACTGATGGGATTCCTGTTTTGATTTATTTAATTAAGTAATGTCCCTAGGATATAATGTTGATTGAAGAACCAGTTTTCTAAAGATATGCTTCTTCAGGATAAACTGGTGGAGTTGAATTCAAAGATGAATATACCTTTAGTTATGCCACATAATATTTCTGCTTATCCTCTCATGATGCGCCGCATGGACCAGAATAGACCTATTTCTTTTGAAGGTTAGTCTTTCTTATTTTAAACCGAGCAACACTTGTTTATCTCCCACTTTTTATTAAACTCAAATCAATTGATTATATCAGTACACTGATAAGTATATATTTATTGTCTTTCATGTTCTCAAGACTTGGATGATCAAAACTACCTCACACTGTGGTGGTGCAGTAGTATTCTAGATAACAAGGATGAATGTATTACTACATGTGCTTCCCTTTGTGCTATTTCCTTTCTGCTGCTGTCCTTTTTCTATATAGCACTATTTTGGTTTAGAAGAAGTGAAATAGAACTGATAAATGATATAACACAGAGGGATTTCATGCTGAACGAAGTTTAAGACTTCAAAGAACTCTCTTCATCAAGAATATTTGTTTCATTTTGTCCACAGCATTTTCAAGTGCATGATTAGTTGATATCACACCAAGTTTATTGATCTTCAGTGCATTATTTGATCATTAAGGACACTCTTTCAATTGACTTATGTTGATCGGAAGTCTGTTTTCTTTTTTTTTTTGGGGTAAGAATCAGAAGTCTGTTTTCATATTCAACATTGGACCTTGATAAGTTTCAATTTGTTGCAATTCTGAAGCAAATACATTTGAAAGTTCTTACTGCTCAGGGTGATTCTTAGAATTCTAAATGGTATCACTGAATGATATGTATGCAACTACTTGAGATTATCTTTTTCCTCTTCTCTGTTACTTTCAAATTTTATTTGGGATTAACTTAGCAGAAGTTTGTTGAAGTGCTATGCCCGTTCTTGTAAAACCTCAAGGTTGCACTCATGTTTGGCCCCTTTTTTTTTTAAATATTATTTTTCCAGACTTATGATGTTATGTTGGCCTGAAGAAATCAACAATACTTGGTAGCAGCATGTTGATTAGAGGTTTCTAATCATAGATGTCATGCTAAAGTAGTTTCATTTAATCTGACAATTTTACCATTTTTCTTGAAAATGCAAGAATTGATGGAGTGCTATGGAGTGTTTTAACACTTCATGAATTTAAAGGGGTGACACTGTAGTGTTGGCCTTGGTTGAGATAAAAAACAAGATTTTTTTCAAAGCTTTGAAGGAATTTTTCCATTTTTAATCTAATCTTTGCAATATCACTCTGTGGGAGATATAACGTAAAATGATTGGATGGGGTTGATCAGAGTTCATTTTCCTGCAATCTGGCATTTTCAGAATACTTGTGTATTTACCTTGAAATAATATAATCTTGTTTGCATTTTTACTTTTCTTTCATTTGTTTATTTTAATGTAATGTGTATTACCCTTTCTCATTTTGGTCTTTGAATTTCATTAGAGTGACTTTCCTATTTACGTTTTGTTTTTATGTACTTTTTTGTTGCTGTAGCTCTGGGAATAAGTGGTGCAGCCAGCCATCTCTTGGAACAAAATGTTCAAGCTTTTGGTCAAATCGCAGCCAACCTATCTACATTTAAGGTGAATGCCGCATTCAGTAGTTAATGTTGGTTCTACAGATAATCTGCAAATAATTTGCTTCAAATAAGCATTGGAAATGATAGTTTTATTTGTCTGATTCGCTGTCATGTGCTAAAAATATGCTGACTGCAATTTACTGCCATTAAACTGATTCATTACGGAAACAAATCATCTTCATTTATTTTTGAATGGAACTGATGAGTTCTGATAATGGGAGGAGTTTTTATGTGATTGGGGAGGCTCTCCTCCATTGTGTATCTTGCTGTTGCCATTGTCTTCAATGCTCATATAATCTTGAGTCTTTTCCCGGCAGAGTTTAAATTTCTCATCTTAACGGAAATCTTTGGTTTTTTGTATTTTTCCTTATTTGTCCTGTTTGTTTCTCTTTCTTGGCATCTATCACATGTATTTATTCATGTAGTTTTAATTCTGTTTTTCTCTGTTTTCTTTTTTCTTTGCCTTTATTTTATATTTTGTTTTTGGCATGGATGGTAATTACTTTAAGAACAGTTACAGGATAACATTGAGCTTTTTTGTCGCACAAGGAACAATATCACTGCCATTCTAAATGAGTATGTTAACACTTTTAGAATCTTAAATTTATTGTTCTGTTGGTTCCACCTTTCATTTGTGATTGAGACAGTTGCTCATTGTTTGGGTTGAAATGGTTATGGTATTTGCAGCATGAGATACACACCTGGCATAATGAACCAGATGCCACCTTTGCCTGTATCGATTAATGAGTATCTTGCAAATAGTATACTGCCTAGTACAACTCAGGTAAATTGCATGCTAACTCTTTATTGATATGATATAATGACAGAGAGATCCAAGCCACATAACTAGAACGGTGGAAATAATTGTTATGTACTACAATGTCATTAATGTTCTCTCATTACAATTTCATTAGTTTTACCTTGAGCATATGACTAATGGTAGTTCCTTCGTTAGCCTATATTGGTTCTTAATTTTAGAATTTTTTGGATTTATTAAACCTTACTTTATGATTAGCTTCACTCTGGAAAGAGATGGAGTTCAACTATTAGAAGTTTTATACATCTTATTAGTCCTACTCTGAATGAGAGTGAGGGACTTTGTGACAACATATTTGTCCTTGATGTTTTTGCCTCAATAAGTTCACTATGTGATTTCTTTTGCATTAAATATTTGATATATTGAGGTGTAATCTGAACGAGAGAATGGAAGTAATAATTTTACATTACATCTGTTTTTACTGTCTTTTTATCAATGCTATGACAGTATTGAAAGTTTTGAGAAAACTGTTTTTCTCTTTTATTATTTCATATAGACTACGTATAAGCATCAATATATATAGGTGGAGAGATCCTTGATAAGTACAAAGAAAACATAGCAAACTTATACACAGACTCCTAACAAACTCATCCTCAGAAATTAGAGTTTATCCTAAACAACATAAAAGATAAAAACAGAAAAATATTCTAATTAATCCTGACTTTTCAGCAAGTATACACCTAGATTTATTTTGAAAATGATAGTGGAACTAGTTATTTTGTGTCATTACATCTTTCCTCATGATATTCTTTATATCTGTTGATGAATGAATTCCTGATAATTTTTTTGTTTGTAGCTTTTTTTTTCAATCTTCAATAGTTCTCTGCTTGACTATCATGATTTAACTTTCTAAATGGTTATTTACCTCCTACAATGTCAGTCTAATTTTGGTTTTACATAGCCAGTGGTGTTATTTGTATCCTCTCATCATCTCCCTCAGACCCGAACAATCACTTTTTGATTTGTATTTTTTTTGTTTATTTGTTTTATGTTAGGACGAGTGGTCTCTTATCAAACTTCAAGATAAAGGCCCCATTCTAATGATGGTTTCACCTAATTGTAGTTAAGGATGAATGAGATTTGGGAGTTGGACTTTAGAAGAAGGATTTTTGTGGTGAATAGTTGCATTTATTTTACTTAACGAAATTCAAGCTTTTCGATGAAATGTGAGATAAATGATAAATTTCATGTATTTCCATGCTGCCTCTAGTTTTTGCTATTCAAAGTCCTTGACAGATTCAAAATGAACTAACTGAAGAAATATTGTAAAAGTTTTGGATATGGAGTATGTAGAAATTGCTCTTTGAAAATAAAAAGTTAAGGGGACGGAATGAATGTTAGTTGCCATAAAAGCTTATATCTCGGGAACTGTTTCATAAAGACTTCAATCCTTGGAAACAACTGGAATTAGACTATATTAGGTCAGTAGGCATAAAGACTTCAATCATTGGAAACAATTGGAATTAGATTATATTAGGCTTGTCATCAGAACTGTACAAAAATCTTGTGATAAGTCATAAGTGTGCTTACCTCTATTCCCCAGTAGACTTCTGGATTTTGTTATATTATGTGGGAAACTTCTCCTGTATGGAATCTTTTCAATGAAATACAAATTTTTTGTTCGTCCATTTTTTGGAGAACTTTAGATGAGGTTAATGAAACTTTTTCTAAAATTCATACATAATATACACAGGCTAATTAAGATTTATTAGGAGTAATGTGATCTAAATCTGATGTATAAATCAGAATCATTGTGGTATTGTCTACATTTTAATGTCTTGCTGAATTAAAATTCTAACCAATTCTCATTCATTGCTGGTCCAATAAATATCTTCAGTTTCGTTTCAACCATATCATAATAACCTTTTGTGGTTGTTGTGACCTATTCTTCCTATTGGAGTTTTCACTGTATTTATATTCTACTTTGTCTTCTATTTCTTCTTTGAACTTTCTCCTCTTTTGGTTTTGTTAGGAGTCAAGCCCGTGCTAAGAACATTGCATATGTAATGCAGATCATGGTAAATTGTAAAAAGTGGATGTAATTGTTCTTCTCAACATTTTATCTTTATTATGTTGGTTACCTCAGATATTAATTAGTTGTTACTAACGAGCATTTCTCTTTTTCTTCATCAGACAGTCTTGATGTTTGGATTGTTAGATAGGTTTCTCCCCCTTGTACATCATTGGTTGCTTGTCATAAACAATGATAAATTGATGGCCCAATCAATGGACTGAAAAATCAAAATGTTGTGTTATAAATGCTTGTGGATACTCATTTACTTTATTTTTCTCATGTACCTCCAGTCAATGATGCTTAGCTCACCGAATGGGGCCCAACTGAAGCAGGAACCAAGGTGCTGATGGAGACTGTTGAAGATAATATAACTGGTCTGTAAGTACAAAAATTTTTCTGCTGTAAATGTGTAAGAATCTGGTCTGGTAGGAGGCTATTGTTTCAGTCATTGTCACACAATTGGTGCTGCAATGGAAAATCCCCATATGGAAACTGTGATGTTTACCTGTCTGATGTCGTCAGATCCAAGCACCAGATAATAATAATGCAAACTTCCTATCACGTCCTGGCCTGCAGGGATAAATCCTCTAACCAGATTTAGCTGAATTTTGAGTTACAGCTTCATTTGTACAAAATTTGTGATGCTGAAAAAAGCATGGAACTGGATCTGTATCTTGTTCTTAATAATCTATATGTATGTTGTGTCAGAATTTTTCGAGAATCGTTCACACACTAATGTTTGATGAGGTTGATTATTATTATTATTATTATTATTATTTTTTCTCATTTTCTTTATAATTGATACTAGGATTGTTTTTATTTGTGAATGACGTAGCATTTTTAATGCCAATCATTTCAAGATATTCTTAATCAAATTTTTGGGGCTGACCGTTTTGAAAACACCATGACCATGTGGCAAAAAGGTAAGTATCCCCAATATGCTCGATGTGTCCGATGTTCAAATTTTATTCAAGTGCTGCATTACGACTTTTAATGCTAATGTAAGATGTTTTAAGTTTTACATTGCAAAATGGGCGGTGGTCTAATCACATTCTATTTTTTTTATTAGAGAAGTTTTATTAACTTTTTCCGCATTTATCTCCTCTTTTACAGCCGTTATAAGTTAGAGACTTAATAATATAATAAAAAATAAATCTTTTAGGTACAAGTACATGTTGTATCAAGCAACTTTACCCAGGGGGTATTTTAATTTGGCACAATCTCGCATTCACTTGTGTATCCTAAACCATGACATTACATCTCAAGACATCCTTATATAAGTGGCAAAAGGGCTGGGCCAAGCTCAAGTCCATAGACTCATAAAATTTATTTATAATTTATTATTTTTTAATATTTTTTATTTTTCTTTCTTTCTTTATTATTATAATTATTTTATTTCATTCATTTTATTAATTTTAAGATATATATTTATACATGTATATGTGTGTGCTTTGATATTTTGTATTTTTGTTATTTAAAAAAATATATGAAAATAACACTATTAATTTCAAATAATTATTATAAATGGGTAAATTTATATCACTATAGTTATAGTATATCTCAACTAGGTGAATACCTATAGAACCATCTATCATTACACTTTACCTATTTTATAATTTTACATTAAAATTACAAATATTAAAAATATAAAATTATAAATATTACAAACTAATTTTCATTGATAGAAATTGTCTTCTTCATTCCCATTTAATCATTCCAGTCATCGTCTTGGATCTAATTTTGAAAACTTTGTTCTGTATCTTTTCAATCTTTTAAATATATAAAAAAATCAATACATGTGGTGACAATTTTGGTCTGCATTCATCTAATATCTTATTTTCTGCATTAAAAATAGACTTTGATGCTATTATGGATATTAGAAAAGTTAGTAGATCATGAATCACAATAGATAGTATAAGAAATACCCTTTCATTTGCTTTCTATCTTTGCAAATCATCAAAATTTTTTTTCCAAACTAAATATCAAATTATAATGAGTAGAAACATATTTTCCTAATTCATTGAAACTAGTATAAGAAGAGTAGGTAGACTTATTAGTAACATTGTTCAAAAATTTTTATGAAGTAATATCGGCTATAAGTTCATCATTGCGTTCATAAATTAATATATTTATTCTTACTATATTTTAGTATTGAATATAAATATTATTTAAAGAGTTATCTATATTAAATATAACATTCAAATTTTTTGTATTGCACCTACTAACTCCATAAAATTTTATTCAAGGGTTTATTATTACTACATATATAAACAATACTAGATTATCCTTCAAGTATTTTTGAATTTCTCTTTCATATTAAAAAAAAAAAAAAATAGTTTGAAACTCATTAACATAATTATAAGTAGCAAAAGTATAACAAATGTTAAATAAATGATTCAATACATAGTATGAAGTTAAAAATGAACAAGATAGTGTAACATTATAAAATATTTCTAAGAATTTTATAAAATTAAATGTCACAATCTAATAATTAGAAGTCAATAGCATATCACCTATTTTTCATGTAACATCTTGAAATTTTTATACCCTTAAAACCCTGTCATGAAGTTATAATACAGTATTTTTGAGAATTTTGATAAGAGAGAGAGTTGACCGGTATTCGGGATAGCGTACTGTATGAGCAGAAAATACAGTATTTTATTACCGATATCAAAAATTTGACGACGGAAGCGGAAAGCTGTAATTTTCGTCGTGCGTGCCCGACTATATAAGTGGGACAGGGTCAAAAAACTCAGAAAATAAATTTCATTTTTTTCCTCCATTTTCTCTCTCTTCTTTCTCTCCCCCCCACGGCTCTCTCTCCTGTGAACAGTGATTTTCGTCACCGGACCTCAGATCACCTCACCACCGGCGAGTGGAGGACCGCCGGGCTGTCGCGAGTGCAACGCCGCCAACCCCGCCCCGATCGCCGCTGCCACGCGCCCTCACGCGCCGCCCGAAGCTCCGCCGACGTAAACTTTGACCGGCGATTCACGGCGGAGGACGGCGAGTTGACCGACACCTCCGGCACGTCTGGCACCGTCTCGCCGCCCTCTTCACGGTGGTGTGCCCGTTCCGGCATTGGGTCACCGGATTCCGGCGTGGGAAGGCTAATCGGGAAGGGGTGTTTCCGGCACGATTTCCGACGATTGGTGTAGCTCCGGTGGAATCCAAACCGACCAGTGTGCTCTCCAACACTCGTACTTCGACGCGATATGTTTAGATCTCAATTTGGAATAGGTTTCGATGATGATTTTAAGGTCCAAAGTAGGTACCTTAAAATCTGAAATTTTAGGATGATTAGTGATTTTGAAGGCTTTAATTTGTGTTTTGTGGCATACGGACACCATGGACAGCATTCCGACATCGTAAGGATCGCGATGGTGTGTTCCATTCGTGAAACGAAAACCGAAATTTCGTGGGTTAAATAGTATTTGTGAATAGTACTAGTGAATAATAACTTTTACGTTTTTCGTGAAAAAATCCGTAGCTTACGGAGGAGTATTTCGAACGTGTATACCCTATCTGGAACAGCTTTTCATCATTTGTATAGGCACTGGGTGCCCGGAGGTAAGATAATATAATATTTAAATTGAGAAAAAATAGGTTTTTAATATTTATATCATTTATAATTGCATGAATGTACATCGTAGTAATGGGTTAATGTAACACCCCTCTATTTAAAATCCACTACATAAGATAAAATCTGATTTTTTTTTTTTTAAACATAAAGATATATATATATGTGCGGAAGTTGGATATGTATAATATCCTGGTTACACACATAATCCATAGTATGTAACCCAAAAATATAAATTTACTGTACCAACGTATATATATATATATATATATATACATATAGATACATATGCATAATTATGCATTAACACCAAAAAAAATACCCTCATCATTAAAATACTAGCCCTGTTAACGCCTCGAAGAGTTCGCATCCATATCCCGCGGCGTCACATTACCTGTAAAACCACAATCCACAAAGGGTGAGTGAAACAGCTCAGTAAAGAAACATAATATTCTAGTACAGAATTTGTTTCCCTACCATATATACTATACGATACTGATGACGTAGAGGTTATTAACTCATATCGCCTTAATATAATCTAACGAAATAAATACACTCCGACCATATACTCTGTATCACTATCCACATAATGCTCATAGTTATTATATAGAATATAAATAAATCTACATGCATTTCGAAATCAAAAACACATGACATTTTTAACAAATTATCGACAAATATATGACCGGTCGTGCTAACACAGTTATGGATCGTGGCTACAAAGTAAATTCGCCTAACCCTCATCCACTCACACCACTTGTCTATCGGGCTGAGCATATATTTTATATATGATCGATCATATAATCTGGCTATAACCAAGCCAGCGGGTGTGAAGGGTATCTGAATATTCGGATCCATAACTAATGTAGTCACACAATTAATACCACATGGCCTAAAACCATGCATTCATTTTTTTTTTTTTTTGAAAACTATTGTACACTCAAACCATGCACAATAAATACCACATATGCGCACCTATACACACAGAAATGATAAATAACGTTCACATCTCGATTTTATGCGCATATAAAATTCGTTCACATAATGAATGCATAACGCACTTGCGGATAGTGATACCTAACCAACAATTCATAACACTTCCATAATCACATACACTCGCAAATACCCAGTCTACCAATTTCACTGGGATTTATTCATCACAATTATAATTTCTACTATTACGATAAATATATCGTATACTATCCAATATTGATGGATAACCATATCAACGCATCATTTACTAATAAAGAAAATTTACATAATAATTATAACTACTATAATTATTATGACAACCAACGTGCAACGTCCTGAATATTACAATCTATTCTAAATTCTATTAATCACGCTCCGATCACACGGCCATAATAATAATTCATTTATACATTCCAACAACCATACAAAGTATCATACATACATAACACATCAAAATATTTCTAAATCTCCACAACAATAACCAAAGTTACCATTTTACCCTTCCTTCAAATTTGTCCTCATTTTGTCCACCAAAATCAATTCCTACTAATTTTATTTGCTCCCTACACATTCAAACATACTATAACATGTTAAAATACATCATTTAGAGGCTCGATGAACAGTACTCTGAATTTACCATTTTGCCCCTCTTTCAATTTTCTTCCATTTTATACATTATTCTATACCCAATTTCGTCTAAACACCATTCCTAAATCCATTCCTACACAAATCAACCACCAATCACAAATTCCATAAAAGAAAATTACATTTCCTTACCTTAAAATATGCCAATTGTTTGATTAAACCTCCCAATACTGCAAAACCACCTAAATCACCATTAAAAACCATAAACCACTTTTAAAAACCACTTTTCATCAAACCCATAAATTGAAACTTAGTGAAATCAAGAACTTTTACCGTCAGATTAAAGCTCTCGACGCGTAGAACAATTTTTTCTTCTGCGGTAACGCGTTTAATCGGGCGGATTAAAAGATTTCGCTTGATTTTGTCCAAAAAAATTGAAAGAGAATGGGAGAAGCACCTCACGGCAAAGAAGAAGAAAAAGCAACTTTTGTTTTAATTTTGAAAAGTCAACCATACTTATCCAAATCCATACTTTTCAAAATTATACTATTACCCAAAAATATTTCAAAACTTACATTTAGCTCCCAAGAGAATTATGAGACTACCCAAGCCATTTTTATATTCTTTCACTTTAGTCCATCAATTTTAATTACCACTTTTTCTTCTAATTCCTTGTGAAAAGACCATTTTACCCCTAATAAAGAAAATTGGTCACTTTGGTCCTTTTTCATCCTTTATAGAGAAATTCACATCCTAATTCAATTCTACTTTTTCTATACCTTATTTACAACATTTACAAGAGTTCTGGATGATCAAAATCTGGCAAAGTCCTTCCGACCCTTAACGTAATGACCATTTTGCCCTTTTTATCAAAATTGTCCCTTTTTGTCCAAAATAGAAATTTTGGCATTCTTATGCTTATAAAATCTATTTTTCCTTCTAACACACTCTATCATACTAATTTATATTCTTGACATCTAGCTTGATCAATCAAAACTTTATCAAATGACGATTTTACCCTTTTTACTTCCGACTTCCCAAAAATATACCAACATAATGTTTATTAAATTCTAAGACTTTTTATGAGGTCAAAACTCACTTTGGCCTCAATTTTGAGTGAAAAGACTATTTTGCCCTTACCCGACAAAATAACTTATTTAATCGATTTTTACTCGATCTCCTTCCAATAATTCCATAAAATATTTCCAAAGACAAGAGATAATAAAAAAATTAGGGTTTATTTATATCTGAGTGTCACAGTTAAATTGTAGAAAAGTCCGATTGACGGGAAATGGGCATGATTGTGCAATTAGAAGTATTAATATCCGTGTATTATATATATATATATATATACATATAGTTATAAGCGTAATACCATTATCGTCGACCTGCAGTGCTAGATTAGGTATTCTAAAATACCTATACAGCATTGTATGTCCCATGTTTGTATTTACATATATTTATATGGTAAGAACGCTTGTATATATACATACACGTAATTATGCCCTTATGATGGAATGATTGAGTAGATGCTGCATTCGATGTTTTGCAATGCTATTCGAATTAACATCTGTGCATATGTTAGTATATTATAATTACTGTGCCGTAGTAAGGTAATGAGTATATTTTTACTTGTGATGACGTGTTGGGATTGCGTGTAATGACGCAATATATGATAACCGATTAAAATATGTTTCTGCGAATTTGTATTAATAGTGGTATAGTGTATCCATGTGGTTGAATTGTAATATATTTCTGTGTTTTATCTTGATTGTCTTATGGGTTATTTATATGCTAAAGTGGAATATGTTTTATAACTAAGTACTACTAGTCTTACGATAAATCCATACGTATGAAGTCCTTTTAGAATATAAGGACTAATAATTGTGTTACATAGGTAATTATATTACCTATCATCAAATTACTAAAATGCTGCTTGATTAATGTAGGCAAAATGGTCATGTTGTTATGACTGAGTCGACTATGAATAAATCTGTATGGATAACTGGTATAATTGGAATAATTATGGATCAGTAGTTTTTTCGTTACCCTAGTAAAGCCACTTAGGACGGAGCAGTATCATTATAATAAGACTGTAGTGCCCCTTCGAGGTATGTTGAACACACAGCAGTTCCGGATTGATAATAAGACTGTGGTGCCCTTTGGGGTATGTTGAACCCACAGCAGCTCCGTATTGATAGTAAGACTGTGGTGCCTTTCGAGGTATGTTGAACCCACAACAAATGAGAAATGATAATAAAAACCATGGTGCCCGCGGGGTATGTTGAACCCATGGTTGGAAGCGGCTGTTTCCCGTAGCGTCCTTGGGTACGTGCAACCCATGGTAGAACTAATTATCCTATTGGTCTGAGGAACCCAGTGTGGGCAAATGACCATTGTATACATATATTAAAGTGTACGGTGGATATCATGTCCACGATTCATAATTTACTTAATTATGACAAATCTATAAGGAAATGAATCCGTGTGCATAATAGATTCAAACTGTATGGTAGAATACTTCTATCTGCTAAGAGTTGCTTGTGTTAGTGTGAATGGTAACGAGGCAGTAACACGTTGTGTTTTATTTGGTATGGGGAATGTCATGGTTTTATTGTGCAGGTAGGGCAGCTTATATGTATAGGCAAACTCTTGCCGAATTCCTATAAGAAATACTATTCATACAGCCATTCATGACCTCCCTTTGTATTCTGGTTTTCATATGTAGCGGAGGGTCTAGGATTACCTTTAGTTGCAGTCACAAACAGATTATTGTTATGAATGTGAATTGCGAAAATGGCGGAAGTCTAATCATATCTTGGCCAGTGTCAAGTCTCTAAGAGAGAACTTAATCTTGTAGAGACAGAGAGCTAGCATCAGCCCGAAAAAGGAGAATTAGTATTTAAATAGGATAATGGGTAAGGCAGTAAATATGTTACCTCACTTCTAATATATAGAATCCTGTTTAGCTCACAAATATGTTTGGGAAATGAAAAGAATATGTGTGAATTCATAATAAGATTAAAGATCATGTGAGAAACTTGAGAATATTGTGGAAAAGGCGCATTGGATGTATTACAGGTTATTCGACATATTAGTTTACACGTTTATTCCTATAGTTGAGAATACGGTAAGAATATGATGGTGCAGGAACTATGTTATGAGTTTACATTGTTATTGTCGGTATACTTAGTGAACGACTAGGATTAGATTGATATGTGTCCTTAGAATAGTATAGTCAATGTTTAATGTAAGTGAAAGAATCCCTAGTATGGGATAAAGAAGGAAAGACGTGTATTTGTGATTATGGTACAACTGTTCGGTGGTTTTGATTCAGTGAAAATAAAGAGATAATATGAATATATGATAACATAGACTGGTAATGAACCAGTATTGAGATAATTGTAATACGTGGATCGGATATGTATGTTCCATCTCCCTCAGCTGGGCTTATAAGCTAGTTTCTAATGGAGGTGTGACGTTAAGACTGTGGTACCCTGAGGGGTAGGTGGAATCCACAGCTGTCCTCCAAATGGCCCAGTGGCTTAGAGTAATAACCATGATCCATAAAGTTTATAAGTATAATCGATAACTTGTAAATGCAATAAAATTTCTATCACCAACCTTCCGGGAGTGGAAATGGCATACAGAAACAGTGTTATTATTTTACTAATACCCTCGGTTGTATTTATATTTAGGTGTTTGAAATATTTGTATCTTATGTGGGTATTGATTGTGTGCCTATGATATTTTGGCTATCTCGGGCCGAGTGTGTGATTGATACTGTGTGGTTATACCGGTTTCTAAGCAGTTCCTCTGTATGGGGCCGCGTCATTAGCCGTTTTTTATACGAATAACTATGTAATGATTTTATATGATCATGTAGGTGTTCGTTGATAAGAATAGAAATAGAACTTAAACGGACACAGATGATAACGTGATTCATTTAGAAAATATGTTAATTGAGATTGCATTATCTGTATATGGTATATCATGAGAAGTGTCACTCTAATTGAGATATTTATACAGAATTTATTGATGATATAGTGCTTAGAGTTCTAGAGGAGATGATATAATATCTTGTGTACATTATTGAGCATATGCTTGTTGGAACATGTACATTGAAATATGGACATGCATTTACTTGTGTGTGTGGAATTGTGTGAAATAGCCAAAATAAGTAGGGATTCAGGTAACATACTCCTTCCTCTATTTAAGTATTGTATTATCTTACTGAGCCATGTGGTGTGCTCACCCCTTTGTGGGATTATTATTTTCAGGTGAATACGGCATAGCGGTAGCGGTTTCGGAAAGTGCAGTTGAGGCAAAATTTTCGGACGGGGTATAGTATATCTTAGGTTTAGGCCATTGTTATGTAATTTTATTTCTGTGCACTCTGAAGTATTAATTTCATTAAAATGCATAACAATTCTTTAGAAAAAAAAAATAATACTATTTTAGCTGTTACTATTTATGTGGTTACTTTTTATAAACTCTTTTGAATAAATAAAAACTTCGCTTCACTATGAGAAAGTGTTGATTTTTGTCTTTTCGATAATTTCAATGTACTATATGCCATATGAATAGAAATGAAAGGAAGGGGGTGTTACATTTCATTATAAAAATTAGTAATTGCATTATTATAGTTAACACAAATTTTAACATCAAATAAGTAGAGTTTCAACTAGTTTTTATATTAAGTATGAACTTCTTTGATTGTAATTCAAAATGCAATAAAGAATTATTAGAATATTGTCTTTTAGAACCATGTGATGAAATTTATTGTATTGCATCCCTAATCTTTTTATATGATAATTTATTAAACTTAAATCATCTTGCCTAAAAATTAATAATATGACAAACACATTTTATATTAAAAATTTGTGTGTCAAAATTATGTGTAGATGTTATATTATTAGTAAACGATTCAATAACAGTAGTATTGATAAATGCATTAACAAAAGTAATGCTAAAAATTTTATTTTATATGTCATATTCTCTGAAACACTCATCATTCAATTGAAAGTGGAAAAAGTATTATGATGAAATTATAATTCACAAAATGCAATATTAACTCGTCTTTTTGTATGTCATACAAATGGCTTTTTGTTCTTATTTTCTAGTTGTATTATTAATTCAAAACTCTAATGTAAAAATCTCAAACACTTGATGTTCAAACTCTTTTAGAATTAGAAACACTTGATGTGATAGAAGTATATCCACTTTCAATTCAAATTTTGTCTAGTCGACATTGTTTAAGAAAAATAATTTTAGTATGTCCAATCAATAAGAATGGCATGAAGAAATAAAAAACATGATATGTATAGAAATGTGCTAAATTAAAAGAACTAACACAAAACATAAAAGCAAGCAATGTACAAAACACAAAACAAAAAAGCAAGTAATGTACATACATATACTAAATTTCATAAGTATGTTGCATGCACAGGTATTTTTAAGCAATTTACAACATAAATTAGTAATAAAATGTTAAGAATTAAAGAGTTAATAAACAAATGCAAATAAATTTAAGTGATTATAATAGCTTTTAGAACTAGAAATTAGAGCTAAAACAAAAGATAACAAATAACAAATAATAATCACAAGTAGAAACCCAGAAATAGAAAGCTAACAAATACCAAATAATAACTAATTAAAAGAATTAACACAAAACAAAAAAGCAAGCAATGTACAAAAATGTACACATAATAGAAAAACAAGCAATGTACATACATGATACATATATTAAATTGCATAACTATGCTGTATGCACGAGTACTTTTAAGTAGTTCATAATACAAATTAATCAAAATGTCATGAATTAAAGAGTTAATAAATGAATGCAACAAAATTTAAGCTATTATAAAAGCTTTAGAACTAGTAATTGGAGTTGAAACAGAAAGTTAGCAAATACCAAATAACAATAAGAAGCCAAAATTTAAAAACACAAAATTGGCAAAACTAGAGTGTTTTGACTTTGAATCACCGAAATTAGTGTTTATGACTTTATGGGAAAAGAGCGACATTGAGAGAGATTGAAGAGAGAAAGATAAAATCAATGAATGCAAAAAATATGTGTACCTTCTGTTGGTATAAGTTTTAAATTTAATAATATTTTGGATATTTGGCACATTTGTATCATAATGTTTTAATTTATATATATCATTTAATTATTTTATTATTATATATCTGTGTATTTAATAAATATAATAATATTCTTAAAATAGCAAATTCAATTAGTTAGATACTATTCTTAAATATTCTTAGTCAACTATTATTGTAAATAGGGTAAAAATAATATATGAAAACTAGTATGTGTAGTGATAGATAACAATATATATATATATATTATGATATAAGATATCAATTCAACACATGAATATAAGTTAGTGAACTAATGTATTGGATCAACTTATCATGAGAATATTATGTAAATTATTATATGAGTATCATAAGCGAATCTTATAGTGACAATAGTGTATGTGATTATTGGACTTTAGATCACTATGATTTCTAACATAAAAAATGATATATTTTGATATTTTCAAATGCTATCTATATTAAGATATATTATAAAGAAAATAATCAAATATGTCATAACTTATGTAAAGAGATGTGTGTGATCAATATAAGATTTATCCGTCCTATATAATGAGAGTGATATCTTGAGTCTTTTAGTTAAGTGAAATTTTAATAAATACATGGCCATACTTAAATAAGTCAATATGTGATATTGAGTTCATTTAATAGAATAAGTTTATTCAGGATATCAAAGAAATATAAAATTAAATTATACGAGGGTGACATATTCTATATCTCAGGTTCAATTAAAATATCTAAGATAAAGAGATTGAATTACATAATAATATTGATCACGGATAAGGTAATGTCAAACCACTGACATTCTCGTTACTTGGGTAGTAATAATATGTTACTAGACACTACTCATTATCTTTAATATTAAAATTAGATTTTAGTGTTACTATGAATATTATAAGAACTTATTAGGTTGCACATTAAGATCAAAAATAATATATATATATATATATATATATAAAATCTTAAATAGGTTTAAAATTTGTTAAATTATTTGATTATTAATTTTGACTAAACCTATTATGTAAAGATTGAATTAAATTTATTAGTGCTTACTTTATTAAATAAATTAGACTTTATAAGAAAAACCCAATCAAATAGTTTAAATCAAAATTAAAAATCTAAAATAACAATATATAAATATATGACATTTACGTTTTCAAGTGTGTGTCTAGGATTTATTTTTGTGTTCTTACTTTTGAGAAGAGAAGAATGCATAAAATATCAAGCATTCAAATCATAGAAACTAATACACCGATTAGATTTTTAATCGTATGGATATCATAGAGATATAAAAGTAATTTATCAGTGTTCGTAATTTGACAATGATCGTTCAACTAGAGGTATACACATATTTACGACATTGAATTATATACATATAATAATATTACGGTTTGTTTTATGGATCTTGGAAAACAAACCATTTATTTTGTGTAATTTCGCTACGTGTGTGTATTAGTTTACTTACACCTTCTTCTTTACAAAACCATTAGTTATACCTTTTTTTCCAAACTTTTTTCTTATCATTATGATCTTGCATAGTTCCATTGCTTGCTTAGTTCTCTGTAATCTGCTCCAAGTCTCTAGCTCTTTACTTTTGCCAAAAAAATTTCAAATTTTAGAATTTTGAATTTAAGTAAGAATGTTAGATTTGGAGAAAGAGCTAAAAGCTCAAGAGAGAGAGAGAGTGAAGAACAAAACCTAAAGAAAGAAGAAAAGAAAATGGCAAAAAGGGCCAGGGTTTTTAATTTTTTATTTTAGCTTAGGCTGGTAGCTTTTTGGGCTGTGTTGGATTGCATGATTTCAACATAGGCACGCTTAGCCTATCACAATATTATGTGAGTTTAGGCTAACTCGGCACATAAGTCTACATAGGATTCAATTTTGTGGCACCTTGCTTGTTTTCCACCTCTACAACCTCATCTTGTCTTGGGTCTTTATCCACCAGATTTAGAGTTATAAACACAAGTAACATATAGTAAGTATATTTGTGCCTAAAGATGTATTATAGCTATAAGCAAACCATAACATACATACAGCAAAAAAATACAAAAAAAAAAAAAAAATTATTTGCTTATTAGAATCTATGCAACAAATTTTAGTGTTACATATACGCACATGCACACACACACACACACATGTATATATATATATGTGTGTGTGTGTGTGTGTGTGTGTGTGTGTGTGTGTGTGTGTGTAATACAACAGATTTGACCATATCTCTGTATTAGATGACTTGTCAAACCACAAGCATATATTAAATATCTTTATGTTTTTACGGTATTCACATGACCAGAAATCAACTTAAAATACTAATTCCTATGTTTAAAGTGTTGATTATTTTTTATAGTTTTCTTTTCTCGAAAGAAAACATGTAAAAGTAAAACCCTAAGCACATCATAAAAACACAAAATATTATATGTTTATAATACTATTTTAGAGTTTTGGTTTAATCTAAACCATTAGGTTTGACTTTTTTTTTTTTTTAAAATCTAATTTATTTAGTAAAGTATATACTAACAAATTTAATTAAATTTTTACATTATGGTTTAGCCAAATTCAATACCTAAATAGCTTAACGAGTGAGTGGTGTATAGTAACGCATCATGACTACTCAAGTGATAAGAATGTCAGTGATTTGACATCATTTTATCTTAGATATCTTAATTGAATATGAAGTATATAATGTGTCACCCTCGTATAGTTTAATTTTATATTTTTTTAATATGTTTAGTAGACTTATTTAAACAAATAAAATTAATATCACATATTGACTTATTTGAGTACGACTATGAATTTTCATAGTCTTACTTAATTAAAGGGTTCAAACTATCACTCCTATTATATAAGAGGGATAAATCATATCTTTATCATATACATTCTTCTACACAAGTCATGACATATTTGACTATTTACTTTATAGTTAATATTGCTATAAATGTCGTTTGAAAATATCAAAATATATTATTTCTAATATTGAAAAGTATAGTGATCTCAAGTCTAAAGATCATATACACTATTGTTACTATGAGAATTGCTTATAACACTTATATAACAATCTATGTAGTGTTCTTATGGTGGGTCAATTTAGTAAATTAGTTCACTAACTTATATTCATGTGTTGATTCGATATCTCATATCATAATACACAATATGTTATCATCAATCACTATATATATTAGTCTCTATGCATTATTATTACTTTATTCATAATAATATTTAACTAAAAATATTTAAGAAGTGTTCACTAATTGAACTTGCTATTCGAAAGGTATTATTACATTTATTAAACACTTACATATGTAATAATGAAGTAATAAATGATATATTAATTGATAATATCATAATACATAATAAATGAATATACTAAATATTAAAAAAATACTATTAAACTTAGGACATATATCAACAATAGTATTAATGGTGTGGTTTATGCATAAAAAACTATTCATTTTCAAATTCTAAACTTTTACAATTTATTTTTTGTTTTAAAGAATGCTTGTTTCTAATAAATTGTTGATCATTATATCACACTTCAGAAAGTCAGGATCATGACTGGCATGGGGGTTAAAACATCCCATCTCCGTAAGTACAAACAAACCTATATACAAACATGAACATATAGACATTAAATTCAGATAAATACAAGTTATATCGACAAAACTCACATGTATATACTATAGCTTTGATAAAAGGTGAAAAATTGTTGAATAAGTAAATAATGGTTAAAGAGTCTAGGGCCACAGCTTTATGCCTCGGAGTGCTACAATACCAATACATTTGCATAGTGGATAGAAACTATAGAGTTGTAGCTCTAGGTCACAGTACTACAATACCAACACACGTGAATAATGGATAGAGACCCAAGACTACGGCACATTACAGTGATCTTATATTCTATAAAATAGAAACCAAATAGACCCATACAAAAATGAAGACCACTACATGATTGCAATTGTATTGTAGTGTCCTAGTAGTCCTCTCAAAATTTGACAAGTGCTAATCTAATTGTTGAATCCTACAAAACTGAAAGGTGTGATTGGGGATGAGTTTTTGGGAACACTTAGTAAGTAGATATTGAAAATAAAAAATTTGGTTTAATTAGTAAATTCATTCTTAAGTATAAAGGTACAAAACTAAGATTTCATAAAACAACTAAAGAGGTTTTTTTCTTTTTTTTTTAAAAAAGAATGCCATAACATTTCATTGTAATAACTGCATACTTTTCACAAAATTATAAATTATTTTTAAAAAATTAAATATACTAAAAGTACATGTACAAATATACAAGTGTTGGGTGTCAGATATCATATCTTTCTTTACTCCTTATTTTTCTCTTTGTACAGGTAACTTCACATACACATATATTAGAATGTACAATTATGGCACATATACTTGCCTTCTTATAGCTCTTAGCTAAATGAAATTGAAAATAGAAATCTAGACCAAATTTCATAACCATAATTTTTAAAAATACACGAGTATAAAAAGTGCTCGATCAAATCACAATCATCATGTTCAGGAAACAAATCTATACAAATCAACTTTAAATCATAACAAAATCAACAACGGTTAAGGTAAAACAATTGCATTATTTACTAAATTAAATACGTGTTTCTCACATAAATTTTATTAAGGATATATGTTACAAATTAAGATATGAAAGATTAGTTCAACCCAATGAGTTTTAATATAAACTTGTTAAAAAAAATCAAATCAAACATAATCATTCAAAATCAAGTACTCACAATGTTGTTTAAAGTCACTTGGCTAGTCCATTTGCTGTGGAGAATCTTGTGAAAAAAGTTATAATAATTGAAACATGACAATTTTATCAAAACAATGAATAAGTTTGTAATGTTTCTATCTTGGTCCTTATACATGATATTTATATAGATGATATAGTATTAGAAAACTAAACATATCTAGTTTTCTACAAAAAATAAATAGTTTATGATTTTGATATTTTTAACTAAAGTTATAATGTATTCTTTATATGCTATATGGCTTGCATACTCTTATAATACAACTTAACGTCAAAAATTCGCTAGAAATTCTTCCCATGGAATATCATGCTGATTTTTGATATGTTATTTCTTAGTGACTTTAGTTTACATAAAATTTTACGATGTCTTAATTTGAGTTTTAAAATTCAAGATTTGACTAAAAACATGTATACTGTTTACTGAACTCTTAAATTTCAAGTTTTGTAAGATTCAATGATTCCAAGGGTTTTTAATACCCCAATATTACTTTAATGGCTTACAATACTTTATAAACAACTATTATAATCCATTCTTAAACCCCCAAACTAGCTAAAGTCATACAATTCACAAAATTTATTTTTAGAACTCAATTAAAATAAAAAATTAATAAAGAAATCAAGGAGAAAATCATATCTTAAGTTTTTTAAAACTTGAATTTTACAATATTAATAAGTAATTAAGCATTGATTAGAGAATTTTGATTGAAAAATTCATAACCTAGGGTTAAGAAAAAGAAGAGAATAAAAAAGATAAGGAATAGTAAAACTTTATATGGTCTTTTGAAGTGGGCTTGGGCTCAAAGTGACGGATTTACTATCTTTACCCATTTTGGCTAAGTTTTGCTTATAATTTGGAGAAGTGTTTAATATAGAAAATGTAACTCTATTTGTTAGGTTTCTAATACATCATGAATTGTCTTAATTTGAGGTCTATAGCTCAAGTTATAGTTGAGTCTAGTGTAAATGCATGTGGTTCATATGGTGTATAAGTACGAGACTAATCATTTTTTGTGTGATAAAGTTAGTTTGGTCACATATTGTTTACATTTTAAAAATGGATAATGGTCAAGATGGGATCTATTGGCTTAATATATAGGATCAGAGTTTTCATTGACTCAATCCATATTTGAGTTCTTTCACAAATGTTGATAAATGGCTAAAATAGTAAATCATTGGTTAAAATAATCAAAAGTTGTACAAAAAAGTTTGTGGTGATAAGTTTAGCGCATATTGATTGATAATTCGTATTTATATTGGTATAAAGTTTTGACATTCCATAAATTCTTACTTGATTAGGATTGAATGATAAAAAAATTTTACCCACATAGTATGTATAATTGGGATCAAATTTAATGAAGTACGACTTTATTATGATTTAGAGGTTATGATATATTGCAAGATGTTACCTATAGTTATTGAAGTATTAAATAGTTCGAAATCCAATAATTCAAAATAAATTCACTGCTATTCCACAATGAATCTACATGATTACACTAGTAACCAAAGGTAGAGAAAAATATTTGGGAAAAAAAATATTATTAGTAAGAAGGTTATCACTTTTGAGATAATATTTAAGTCAAAATGAATATATATATGTGTGTGTGTGTGTGTGTTATATATATGTAACATCCTGAAATTTTTATATTCTTAAAACCCTGTCATGGAGCTATAATACAGTATTTTTGAGAATTTGATAAGAGAGAGAGTTGACCGGTATTCAAGACAGCATACTGTATGAGCAGAAAATACAGTATTTCATTACCGGTATTAGAAATTTGACGACGAAAG
>CP135534.1:5702094-5741885 GCA_032402905.1 Khaya senegalensis | reverse complement strand
ATTTCTAATACCGGTAATGAAATACTGTATTTTCTGCTCATACAGTACGCTGTCTTGAATACCGGTCAACTCTCTCTCTTATCAAATTCTCAAAAATACTGTATTATAGCTCCATGACAGGGTTTTAAGAATATAAAAATTTCAGGATGTTACATTATCCTCGTATGATTCAATTATATTTCTTTAATATCTTGAGTAGACTTATTTTATCAAATGAATTCAATATCATATATTAACTTATTTGAGTATAACCATACATTTTTCAAAGTCTCACTCAATTAAAGGGCCAAGATATCACTCTCATTATATAGGAGGAACAATTTCATCTTATTCACGCACATTCTTTTGCACGAATTATGATATATTTAATTATTTTTTTTATAGTCTATCTTATTATAGATGACATTTGAAAATATCAAATTATATCGTTCTCTACATTGGAAACTATAGTGATTTTAAATTCAAGGATCACATATATTATTGTTACTATGAGAATTGTTTATGACACTCATAAAATGATTCATATAGCATTTTTATGATGGGTCGGTCTAGTACATTAGTTTACTAACTTGTACCGATGTATTGACTTGATATTTCATATCATAGCACACATGTTGTTATCAATCACTATATATACTAGTCTCTATGCATTATTGTTACCCTATTTATATTAATACTTGACTAAGAATATTTAAAAATAGTATTTAACTAATTAAACTTGTAATTTCAAGGGCATTATTACATTTATTAAACACACAAATTTATTGTAATGAAATAATCAAATAAAATATAGAAATCAAAATGTCATTATATAAATATGCCAAACATTCAAAATATTATTGGATTGAGGGCATATACCAACATATATATATATATATATGAAGAATTCTAAATGTGTTTATGATTTGTTGAGCTATTTGGATATTAATTTTGATTAATCCCATTATGTAAATAATGGACCCAATTTTATTAGTACTTACTTTACTAAATAAATTAAATTTTATAAGAAAGTCCAGCCAAATAGTTTAAGTCTAAATTGAAAACTTAAAATAAAACATAAATATGTGATATTTGTGTCTTAGAGGTGTGCTTATAGTTTGTTTTTGCATTCTTACTTTTAAGAAGAGGAGAACGTATTAAATATCACACACTCAAATTATAAAAGTTATTACTTTAAGTTAGATTTTTGATCATGTGCGTACTATAAAAACGCAGAGATAATTGATCTATGTTAGTAGTTTAGTACAATCATTTAACTAGATGCGTGTACATATTTACTGCATTGAATTTTTTATATATATATATATGGTAATACTAGAATTTATCGTATAATTTTAGAAAGTAAACTGTTTATTTTCGTGCAATTTTTGTTGTATATATTTACTGATTTATTTACAACTCTGATCCTATATTTGTATCGAGCTAATGGATTCTATCTTAATTATCATTTATTTTTATGCAAATAATACATGACCAAACTAACTTTAACATATAAGATATGATTAGTCTCGCACTTATACATTATATGACAATATGCATTCATATTAGATTTAACTATGATGTCGTAAGTCAAAGGATTATATCGCATACTAGTATAATTATATGACAAATTATTGATTATATGCTTTACCATGTAATTTATTATTATTTGGTCATATTTAAAAAATAATTCTTTAACTATTAATTCATACTAATATTTTAATAATATGACTTTTATCGTTATTCATACTAATATTATCTCATATATTTATCTGAGATATTTAATATATATGCTATACAATACTATTATCTATTTAATATCACCTATGTAAGAATAGTTTTAATAAAATTATTTAACAATTAAATGAATTACTCAGATAAATTCACAAACATACTTTATTTTAATATATGACTAAATAAAGGAAACAACATATGTAAGTGAATAAAAAATATTTTTTTCATTAATTATAAAATATAAACTATAAATATATACAAGATAAAATATCCCTAAAATCAATAACACGAATAATTTTTAGGACATATCTAACAAAAACACATTTTTTACAAAAATTTTAGTGGTAATTCATGGCTATCAATAAGAACTTGTTTCTTCAATTCATTAGCATCCCTTTCACCTAAGTGACTTAATCTTAAGTGCCAAATCGTAGCCAAATCAAAATTCTTTGCACTTACATTGTTTACTTCCCCTGTTATAGCCTTTCTTTAGAAAACATGCAACCATTCCTCTTCAC
Organism: Khaya senegalensis; assembly: GCA_032402905.1. Classification (NCBI taxonomy): domain Eukaryota; kingdom Viridiplantae; phylum Streptophyta; class Magnoliopsida; order Sapindales; family Meliaceae; genus Khaya; species Khaya senegalensis. Next base: position 5,739,654 of record CP135534.1, on the reverse strand, counting down.
ACCTTTTAACTAGACTAATGAATACTTTGAAACTTTAATGATACCATTCTTTACCTTAAATGTGCATCTTATTTCATCAAGCATCTTAATGACAACAAAATTCTTTTTTTCAAATTAGGTACATATATGACTTTCTTTATAATTCTACACATTTTATTTAACAATTAAGTTTGAATTTAATTAATCATATGCCTTCTACTTTGTAGGACATATTATTGTTTATTAAAACCTTTCTCCTATCATTTAGGTGCAAGGTCAAGAATATTGCCTTATTAGGACACATATGAAAGGTGCACCTAAAATCCATTATTCATTCATTTTCAATGTTATGGTGGGAAGCAATCAACATAAAGGCAGTTTTGAAGTCCTCTTCTATCACCATAGTGGCATTTCTTTATCTTTCAAATTATTAGAATATGCCATGAAAGTCATTTTATTATTGGCTTCAAGGATATTTTGCCTTGTATATATTTATAGTTTATTATTAATAAAAGAAAGTGTTTTGTATTCACTTACATATGCTATTTTTTTTGTTTTGTCATGTATTTAAATAAAGTATATTTGTAAATTATTTAAATAATTTATTTAATTATTAAATGATATTATTAAAACTATTTTCTTTATAGGTGATGTTAAATAGGCAACAATATTATATAGTATGTATATTAAATATCTTTAGTCAATATCATGAGATGGTATTAGTGCGAGTAACGATGAAAGTCATGTTTGTAAGACATTAATATGGATTAATACTTAGAGAACTATTTTTTGAACATGACCAAATAATGACAAATCAAATGGTAATGCATGCAGTCAATGATTTATCATATAATTGTACTAGTGTGCGATATAATCTTTTGACCTGAGATATTATAGTCGAATTTGATGTGAATGAATATGGTTCATATGGTGTATAAGTGTGCGATTATTCACGTATGTATGTTAAAACTGATTTGATCATGTGTTATTTACATTAGAAACAAATGATGATCAATATAAGATTCATTGGCTTAATATATGTAGGTTCAAAGTATTCACTGATTCTATATGAATTTAAGTTTTTAAACAAAGTTAATAATACTTAAAAAGTAAATCTTTAGTTAGAGAAAATTAAAGTTTTACAAAAGAGTTCGTAATAACGAGTTCAGAGTATATTAATTGATAATTTATATTTATATCAGTTTAGAATTTTTACATTCCATGAATCTTTACTTAATTAGAATTGGACGATAGAAGGATATTACTCACATAGTACGTATAATTTGAATGGGTTCGATGAAGTAATACTTTATTATGATTTAGAGATAATGGCACATTATTAAATGTTAATCATGATCGTTGAACTTTTAAAATATTCGAATCTAAAGAATTTGAAACTAGTTCATAGTTAATTCACAGTGAATCTACATAGTCATGCTAATAAATTCAATATATTAAGAGATGTCTGAAAGAGAAAAAATATTATTTATGGATGGCTAGAACCTTTTGAGATAATATAATGGTCGAAATATATATAGATATATATATAAATGTTATATATATGATATGATTCTTTAAAGTATTTAAAAAATTTGTATAATTTTATATTTTTATGTAATTTATATAAATTACATGACATATTAATAATAAAAATTATTATAGGACCAAAAATGTAAATTTTTAAAAGTTGCCTTAATAATTGGTAATTATTGGATAATTATTATTATGCTCTTGAATATATATTTAATTATTTACTTAATAGTTAAGTAAATCTAATTATACATAAGTATAGGGGCAAAGTGCAATAAATGATAATTATTATATAATTACTATTTTACCTTTAGTTCACATTTATCCATTAATTTACTTAATTGTTAAACTTTCAATTATGAATAAGTATAAAATTTAAATAATAAATAAAAAATTTATTGGATAAATATCTTAATTATTTAAATCAAAATCAAGGAAAAATATAAAAGGGGCATGTGTCTTTATTTTCATGAGATGAAGGAAAAAACAATGCAAGGCTTCTTTCTTTTTTAAAAATTCGGCCAACCCTTTTTGTCCCCTTAGATGGTGTAAATTGTAAAGATTTCATAGATTTGAAATTTTTTTTTTATCAAATCTTCAAGCTATTAAGACAAGAAACTCATTCATAACTAGTAATATATATATATATATATATATACTTGATGCATGTTAAATATAAGCATAAGATGCTTATGTTGTTGGCAAAATTTATGAATTGTTGCATATTTAAGCTATAATATACATTTATAAATGACTTTTCCTTCTTCTGACCTTGCTCTCTAGACAATCTTTTCTGAAGTGGCTTTTTTTGTGATAGTAGAAGTATGTGATTTTCTTTTTTTCCTTTAGAACTTGATCTTGAATATTTTTTTCCCTTACAATCCCTTTTATCTTGTCTGCTCCTTACATTCAATCCTTCGACAACACCTCTATCCTTCTATTTAGTCTTTTTGTTAAGTTCTTTTAAGCTCAAAACTGATTTAACATTATCTATAGTAAAAGTATTTTTAGCATACAACAATGTCTCTATAAAGTGTTCATAACTAGGTGGTAATGACATTAAAACCATTAATACTTGATCCTTATCTTTAAATTTTATACCAATTATCTCAAGATCTAAGACGATCTTTGATCGATCCACCTTTTTCAAAACTAAATGCATAGAGTTGATTTTTTCAAATACAATGTGTGTGCAAGTGACTTTCTCATATATCTCAACTCTAATTTGCTGCACAACCTAAGTGTTATGTTTTCCTTTGAAACTTCTTGTAAAACTCCATCATCAAGTGAAAGAATTGAAGCATTGTGTGCTTTCTTGAGAATTTCCTTTTTGTTTGCCTCCTTTAACATAGATGGCATCTTTTCTTCTTTAACTAGGGCCTTTTCTAAACTTTCATGAACCATATAAACTTTCATATTTATCTTCTAAAGATTGGAGCCATTTTCTTAAGTAAATTTCTCTATGGAAAACTTTGAAGCCCTTATTCTTACTTGTTCTTTTATATCTTTCATTTTACTTGTTAAAAATTAAGATCTAACTATAAGTAAACTAAAACATATATGTAGCAAAAAATAAACAAAATAAATAATTTGTTCTTCAAGATCCATACGATAAATCCCATTGTGATCATATATATATATAATATAATGCAATAAATACATACATACCTCTAGTTAGACAATTTTGCCAAACTATAAATATAAACCAATTGCCTCTATGTCTCTATGGTATCCATATGATTGAGAATCTAATTAAGAGTGCTATCTCTTATGATTTAGGTGTATGATGTTTTGTGCATTTTCTTTTCTCAAGAGCAGAGACAAAAAAACAAACTATAGACACACCTCTTAAAATACGAATATCACATATTTATATTATTATTTTATATCTTTAATTTAGACTTAAATTATTTGGTTAGACTTTCTTATAAAGTCCAATTTAATTAGTAAAGTGGGCATTAATAATTTACTCCATTCTTTATATAATGGGTTTAGTCAAAATTAATAACCAAATAGCTCAATGAATTTTAAACAAATTTATGATTATATATATATATATATTATTCTTATTCTTAATAGGCAACCTAATAGGTTCTCGTAACATTAGTAGTAATACTAAAATTCAATTTTAGTGTTATAAATAATAAGCGATATTTAACAACCCATCATAACTATTCAAGACACGAAAATATTAGTAGTTTAACATCACCTTATCCATAACTAATGTTATCATGTAATTTAATCCATTTATCCTAAATATCTTAATTGAATCTGAGACATGGAATGTGTCATCTTTATATGGTTTAATTTTATATTTTTTTTGATATCTTGAGTAGACTTATTCTATCAAATAAAGTTGATATTATATATTAACTTATTTAAGTATTACCATGTATTTTTTAAAATCTCAATCAATCAAAGAGTTTTAAGATATCACTCTCATTATATAAGAGAAACAAATATTGTCTTGATCATACACATCTCTCTACATAAGTTATGATAAATTTAGCTATTTTCTTTATAATCTATCTTATTATAGATAACGTTTGAAAATATCAAAATATATTTTTCTTTATGTTAGATACTATGGTAATCTCAAGTTTAAGGATCACATACAATATTGTCACTATGAGAATCACTTATAATACTCATATAATGAATCATTATATGATGAGTATCATATAACATTTTCATGATAGGTCAGTCCAATATATTAGTTTACTAACTTGTACATATGTATTGACTTAATATCTCATATTATAATACACATCTGTTGTTATTACTCACTACATGTATTAGTCTTTATGTACTATTGTTATCATATTCACAACAATACTTAATTAGGGACATTTAAAAATAGTATCTAATTAATTGAACTTACTATTCTAAAGGTATTATTATATTTATTAAACACATAGATATGTAATAATAAAATAATATATATATATATATAAATTTAAAAATATCATAATACAAATATACCAAATATCCAAAATATTATTGAATTTAGGGTATATACCAACATTAACCACCGAGAAATAACCAAAAAAAAATTGAAAAAGTTTATCAAAACAACTCAAAGCCAAAAATAAAAGGAAAATAAAGATGAGTTTAAGAGAAAAATTTTTCATTTTTGTTGTATTTATCTCTTAAATTTGAGAGTCATTTTTGGTAAAAAAAAAAATCTATTTAAAGTATCTTAGTATCCCAATAACTAATTATAGTTATTATTAACAATTTTAACTACCTTTCAATCGAAAAGAATGATTAAATTAATTGAAATACTACTCAACTAACTCAATTTGTTCTCAATATTTATTAAAATAGTTCAACTAATTTCTAACTACCAAAATTTGCTTGATAATTTGAATCACATTCACAGTAGCTCTAAATGTCTAGATGAAACTACATCCTTTTCAACAATGATTTTGAAAAAACATTTAGAGGCCCAAACAAATTCGAAATTTAAAAAGCTAGACCTTTTTAAAAAACTTAAGATATCCACTTTAAGTTTGTTGAAGACCATTTTTTTTATCCAACCATTGATTCTATGTCGAAACCCTCAAGAATCTCCAAAATGTTGAAAAATTCTGTTTAAAACATAGTTCACTAATAATTTTTCGCAATTGCCTTATACATAAAAATCAATATAATTAAGCATTATGAGACATAAAACATGCTAAATACACCAAATGCAAGAAAAAGTAAAATATAAAATTACAATTCTATTAATAAACTTTATCATACCTATCAAAGGTTCCTTATTTATAAGTCAAAACCCTTTTATGTGAACAATTGGTAACTTGGTTTTCGTAAGTTATTTTCATTTAGTATTTTTGATAGTTTCGTAGCAAATCAATGTTATTTATTGTCTTTTTGTTATTTTTAGTTTGTAGGCGAATAAAATAGGATAACTTCAAAAACAGAGGATTTTGAAAACAAAAATCACAAGGAGTAGATTTTACATAGTTATTATAGCAAAAGGGATTTAAAGCCATTACAACTAGGAAAGCTAAGGCTGCTGCTGTAATAGGAAGATTTTAATAGCTACAATGAGATCACAATAGTTAAAAATGGATTTGACTCCTAGCCTAAAAAGAGAAATCTAAGTCAAACAAAAGTTTTAAAAAGAAAAGAAAGTTTTAAAAAGAAAGGATAAGAGAAATTTAGAAGTAAATTCAAGTGGAAAGTTTAATTTAAATAAGGACAGTAGAAGATTTTTCTAATTCTAGGAGGAAAAGAATTTTATCTGTATAAAAGAGAAAAAAGAGAATTCAAAAAGGAAAACCAACTAAACTAAGGAAGAACACAAAGGAATTAAGGGGACTAATGCAACAAAAAGAAGGCAGAGAAAACAATCAAACCTTGAAAATTTATTTTCTAAATTTTCTTATCCTTTTTCTTATATTTATGTTTTATTTAATTCTTTGTATCATTGAACCAAAAATCATAAGTGGCTAAATTTTTTTGACCTAGAAGAATGATGAAACTTTTGTGAACTATGTGTTAACTAACTTTAAAGTATCAATAAATTCTATATTTATTCTATTTGTATAATTTGTACTTAATGCTTTCAATTTAACTAGCTATTGAATTGATTGATTTGTGATATGAAATATTAAGTACTTGATAAAAAAAAATATAAAACACTAGATCATAAATTATACAACGTAGGAAATAATTAGTATGATTGCAGTTATTGATTATTTAACTTTAAAAGTTGGATTTTAATGCATATATAATTATTCTAATTACATAAAGATATTGGTTAAAAAGACTATACGCAGCATTCTATAAAAACTTAGGAGAGAGATATAGAATAAATTGAGAACTTTAATAAAGTTGATAATTTAAATTAAGAGACCCTAGTAAGCTAAAGTGAATTTAAAAATATTAAGTAATTTATTTTATTTGATTTTCTCTCACAAAAATTCTCTAGTGTTTTAATTTATTAGCATTAGTTTTATTAAATTGCATTTTTAATTAGTTTCATTAGAGTCTAAATAAAGCATAATTAGTATAACTGTAGTAATTAAGTTATTTAGTTCATTAAATTTCTCATGGGAATGATGTTTTTATTACAATTTGATACCAGACACTTGCAAATTTGATCGTTGATCATTCGTGCCATTTTATTATATCTATTTTTATTAAGCAAGCATTTAAGTGCAAATCAACAATAGGCCAAAAAAAAATTACCCTAAAAGAGTTTATAATAAATTTCAAGAAAGGTTTATGTTAGTCTACAATATCTTAGATTAGGTTTTCTGAAAATTTTCAAAACCATGGAGTCATAGTTAGTACAATCATAAGTAGAGGTCAATGAGTTTTTTCTTAGAATATTAAAATTTTAAAACAATTTAATGTTCTAATACAATTTACAATAGAATAAAATTTCTCATTTTATTACATGTATACAGGCATATAAAAATAACTTAAAAGCGTTGATATCTATTTTACTATTCTTAGTTTTTACTCTTGTATGTGGGCACATTTTCTAATCGCCCAAGTTAACACATAAACTAAAATGTCCAAAAGTTGTATTTTTCTATACCACAAAATTCACATTTGATGACTTTTTTTTTAACATTCTTTTATAAATTACACACTTAACTTAGGATATTAGTTGGGCTTGAGCTAGTTTTAGACCTATGAACTTACTAGCTCTAATTAAAAAGGTTCAAACCCAATAATTTCACTTAATTGATCATCTTAGTTAACCCTAAACTATTCCACTAAAAGCTTAAAATTGCATTCTAGAAAAATTATGTATATGTAATAAAAGTCCATTTAATTTAAAACTTTTTTTTAATTAAATTTGAATATGGACATAAATCAATAATATTCACTAGATCAATAATCTTTTTAATACTTTTAATTAAATCAGGCTCACTGTAAATGTTATGCCTATTTAATTACATATTTACCCCAAGTTACTAACATGTTCTAATTATTATTTTTAATATATTCATATTTGTAAATAAATTTAAAAACATATTATAGTCTAATAAATAATTTTATTCAATAAATTACAATCATAAATTCAAATAATAAGTACCGTAAATTCTTTGGGTAAGTATCATGTGTATAAATTTCATCCTAAAATTATATGTTTGCATACTCTATGAAATTATACCTTCTAGTTATTGAGGTTTTAATTATACAATCAATTTCATTTCATGATGACTCAAAAAATATAACCCATGAATATAAGTTCATTATTTGCTTCGAATTAAGATCAATTAAACTTATTAAAATTTATGTGAATTATGATTGATGATATTTATTTAACTAGATCTTATTTCACAATGGCTATGTTCAATTTATAATAAACATACACTTCATTTTTTGTTTGTAGCTTCTATTTCAATTATCAAAATGTATGTTTCATAAATGATAGTGAATAATCTTTTGATAATAATAACTATGGCTAGTAATTCTTTTTAACATTTGATCCATAAATGACAAAGAAAAATGATCGTATCTTGCAGTAGTGTTCAACTTCCTATATTATATGCACACATGTCAATTAGTTTGAATCTAAGTCCCAATTTATTATTTTCATTTTTAATCACCATCATGCCAGATTTATGGAACTACTTTGAATTGGGCTAAACCACTAAAATATGAAATTAGATAGATTATGTCTGCATTTAACATTTTTAAGATTTCTTTTCTTACCACTTATTTTATTGTTGGATTAAGTCTTCTTTCAGGCTCTTTAGATGGTTTTGATTCATCTTGTGCACACAAATTGTTGAATTAATTCCTTTAATGTCATTAATCCACCCAAGAATAATATAACAGGATGATATTAATACATGCAATGATGAAAAAGATGTAGAGTATTTACCTAGATTTGGAATGCTTGTTAAAACATCCAATACATGTAAAAACAACAACTAACTTCTTATACCAATTGCAGGGAATAAAGTCATTGTCACTTGTCAAGTGGGAATGGCTTCCAAGGGAGCTTTGATGCATGCTTTATTAATGTATCTTGTAGTATATCATCAAGAACATCAACAAAATAATACTCATCATCATCACTTGGTAGCTTTAATGCATTAAACACTTTAAACTCTTTTGTTTCACTGAGGACATTAATAATAAGTGAACTAGCTTTGATATCAATTTTTGGTCTGGTGGTTACCATGAATGGTCTATATCTAAAGAATGACCAAATAGACTCCAACTCCTTCTTGAGCCTTTATCACTACAAAATTTACTAGCAAAACAATATCATTAATTGTGACAAGTATATCTTCAACTATTCTAATAAGATACTTGATTGATTTGTCTAAGAATTGAATAGATATTGTTGTGAATTTTAATTCTTATAGATTTAGGGTTGAAAACATAGAATATGAAATTAAATTAATCAAAACATTTAAATTAAGTAAACATCTATCAAAATTTTTATTACCTATAACACAAAGAATTGTAAAATGCCTTGGATCTTTGAGCTTTGGGGGAAGTTTTTGTTACAAGAGATTCATTTCTTCGCATACATCCTTTCTCATATTCCTTAAATCACCTTTTGTTAGTTACTAGGTTTTTAAGAAACTTAGCTTATGATAGAATTTGTTGAATTGCCTATAGAAATGGAATGTTGATGGACACACTTTAAAATTACTCTAAAATTATAGTAGTTCAAGAATCTTTCTTTAGGTTTCCCAATGTTTATGGAAAAGGTGGTAACAGCACATATACTAAGGTTCATATGATAAAAAAAAAATCTCTTTTGTTCATTCTTTAAAGTCAAATGTTCTCTATTCTTCACACAACTCTCCTCCAATGGTTGCTTATTCTTGACTTACTTGCTTGTTTCTTTTTCTTCACCAACTTGCTGCTTATATTATGAGTCTTTCTTTTGTTTAATTTCTTTTTGTTTCATCTCTTCATAGTTATCAACATCAATAACAATCGGCTATGTGCTTCTTGTCTTTTCAAGATTAGTTTTTATGTTTGATTTTTCACTCATAGCCTTATTTTCAATCACTCTACCACTCCTAAGTGCTATGATATCCTTTGTACACTTTAGTGGTCTAAGATTGACTTGTAGTTGGCTAAGAAACTTGGCTTGTTCTCTTCTTCCCACAATTCTTGCTATTTGACTCATTCGCATTTCTAGCTTATATAGAAAAGCCTTAGGTTATTTATTTGCAATTGAAACTATTTTTATAAGATACTTGCTAATTTTGAAATTAAGATTGTTGACTTTGCATCAATTATTTTGTTATCTTTGTGAGATTAACTATTGTTTCTTGAAATGTGCTCATTATAGAAGGGGTTAAATATCAATTTTGTTGTGAAGCTTTTTATCATTCTTTTGGAATTGATAGCCTTGATAAATGCTTTAGTTGATCCCTCATAATGGATTGATTTGTTGATTTTTATTGTTCTACGCAAAATTTGGATGATTTCCAATCAAGATTGTAAGTGTTGGAGAATTGGTCATTTTTTATCAATAAAGTTGCCAATTTGATTGACTTCTCATAAGAACTCTCCATTGAATTTGATGGACAAGATTCCTTAAAATAACCTAGTTCAACACATATTGAACAAACTTGTTGCTTGTTTTTTGAACCAAACATGTTAACTATAAAAGAATTTACTTGTTTAAAAAAAGAGATAATACTTTGGGCTTACAAAATGAAAGTTGGAAGAAAGTAAATTTCATAAGTTTTTCTATATGGTTCTCAGTCATAGATAATCCATTATTGAGAATTTTTGCATATTGCTTCAAATAAATCTCATGCATCTTGTTTGGTCATTTTAAGAAAAACTCCATTAAATGCTCTATTAACTAGTCTTTGATTATTAGAATGCAAGTCCTCATAAAAATATTGAGCTAATTGATATAGAAGGATACTAAAAGCTTGTAGTATTCTAAAATTCAAATTAAAAACTCATAAGTATATGAATCAATTGTAATTTGATAAGTATTCCCCATAACCTTCATCCCACATATTGCAATCTCAAATTTATTAGATATGCAATAACAATTTTTGATCATAATATTAATGAAAATTACCATAATAAAGTCTAGATATTTCTTAAATTAAGATAAATTATGAAAGATCTAATTAGGGCTTCAATTCTAGTCCTAACAAAGAAAGTTAGCAATTAAAGAACATAGTAAAAATAAATAAAATATAAGAAAGAACTATAAAGGAAGAAGAAAAAAGTATCCTTTTTAATTTTGGCCTTTTTGTAATTTTCCTTTTCCTTCCTACACTTGTATCTTGATCTCTTTTTCTTTTTTTTCTTTTTTAAGTTTTTTTAATGCTAATGATATGCTTTCCTTCCATAGAATCAAACATGACATGGTTCTCCTAATTCTAAGTATTGTAGGATTTGCATAAATTCTTTGTTTACTAGAATTTGACATTTACTTGACTTGCCAAAAACTGTGATATACAATATTTTAGCTACTCCAAACAAATTTGATGGAATTAAGATATAATTGAAATGCTCTGAATCTCTAGTGGCCAATAAAGAAAACTTTGCATGATTTGGAATTCCACAGAGAATGTTATCATTATTTTAGTGATAACTATTCAATTTTTTGTCTCCTAATGAGTTACTTTATTTTTCTCTCACTAAAATAAATCATCATGTCTTCAATAAAGTGTTCCTATTTCCATTAGCAAATGTTGTCTCAATCCTTAAAAAAATAAGAAAATTTTAAAAATATATTTTTTAACCTAATTTTTTCATGTTTCCTTGACCTACAAAATAATAAAAATAAGTAAAACAACTATAAAATAGAATAACTAACTAGCAATATTAAGGTACATAAGACATAATTATATGTAAAATAGTGAACCCATCAAAATCCAAATCATTTATTTTATAAATAAGCCAAACTCAATTATATATATTCGTATAATTGATAAATATTGATATAATCAAAAAGTGTAATCAAGGTTATGCCTTTTTTAGTTTTGGAGGTTTAAAAAAAGAAAAAGGAGGCCAGTCTTAAGAAGCTTCCAGCTCACCTAGGTCACCAAAAGAACATTCCTTCAAAGCCAAAAGCTCGCAGGTGATTCGGCCTAACAATGCTCAATATATTGGTCAAATAAAAGAGTTTGGCATTTCATAATCCAAAATTTGTCAATAGATCATACTCAAAAAATTAAAGAAGGTCAGTGCAAGGTTATAATGTCAAATCAACCATGCCTATTAAAGTAAATAGTGATGGTAATTTCATATACTAGTCCATTAGGACATGACCTTAATGGAATAGGTTTAGTATGCTTCTTTGTGAGTTTGGGATAGGCTTGAAGAAAAAACCTTGACGAGTATGACACAGGTTCAAGTGCAGGTAAATATCTACTATATCTATTACGGGTACCTATAAAGATTTATTTTTTAAAATATTTTTATGAATTTACCATGTCCATAATTTTATAAATTTATAATGGAATGACATATGTTATGGTTAAATGGGTATTTATTATTTTATAGAATTTTATTCTACATTTATTATATTTTATGTGTGAGTTTATAAAAATAATTATATATTTTTTTATGAAATTTTTTGATAAATTTGATTTTATGTTAATAGACTTAATATTTTATATGAGTGATATATTTTATTTGAATTATTGCTAAAAATTAATACTTTTAATTAGATAGATTATAAGTTGAAATTTGGTATTTTACAATAATATAAATATAATTGAAAAAATAAAAAATTTGTTAAAAATTTACGAAAATCTACACAAATTTTGTAAAAGTTATAAGTTAAAACAAATTTAATAATTAAATGTCAAATTCATTATAAATTTAAGAAAAATTTAGTATTAAGTTTTTGTATCAAAAATAAATGTGAATATAAAGTTTAAAGATATTTGTCTTAAACCTAATTCGGTATTATCTTTAAAGTAAATCAGTTTTACCAAAAAGTAAATAAGACAAAGTGAAGTAAGAGTTTATTTATTAGTAGAAAAATGAATTTTTCTCAAATTGAAACAAGGTTATTAGCCAAAGAAAGAATTCTAATTCGTCTAAAATAGGGAGCATGTTCTATCCCGTATTGAAATCCCAAGAGAATTAGAGAATTTTATTTGTGAAAACACATCCAAATTAAGGAAAGTGGTTAGCCACTACATTCGCATAGAAACCAATCTCTTTTGTGCTTTACTACTTTGTCAATCATCGCCATACATAAACTCTGTCAAACTTTCTTAAGTGTTAAGAGGTTTCTCTGGGGACAACCTCTGATTAGTTTCTGTGGTAACAAAAGAATTCAGTCACAACGAATCACTGTTTGCATTGTGGGCTTTCTAACAAAACAACAAATCTCGTTTCTAGATCTAAAGCACAAAATTCTAGTATCAATAGGACTCCTCAAATGTAAAATATTTCTTCCTCTGGCTACATTTCTATATAAAAAAAAAAAAAATACATTGAATAAATTTTACATACCAAAAAAAATAGTAAATTTTACATACCAAAACAAAATATAAGCAAACAAAAATATCTAATTCTTAATTTATTGGACAAAGGTATAGTTCATCCTATATTTTCATCAAAATCAAGTTCTTAAATTGGTGTAATTCTTAAGTTTTAATCTATGTATATAAATTTATGTAATAGCTCTAATAATTAAAATTGGAATTTACTCCATCTTTGTAAAAATCTTAGTAAAAAATAATTATTTATTTTTTCAATGAATTTTTAATATTATCTAACAATTTTAAATAGTCAATTAATATTTATTATTGTTAAAAAAATACTATTATATATACAAACTATATAGTGGAAGGTTAAATAAACTAGGTTAATCTCTTGGAATATGATTCTAGTAATAAAGATAATAATTTAATTTTTAAATGAGAACAAAATTATCAGTATAATAAATTAGAGTATTCTCATTTGGCCAAGGAATTTTTCATTATCTAGCATGAGCAATGTATAACACGATATTACCAAATGCCAAATATATCAACCCCTCCCTTGCTTGGTCATTTTTTCTATTTCCAAATAGTTCCACTGGATAACCTTTGCCAAATCAACGCATCAAGGCACCTTTTATAAAGTTTTATATAAAGCAACAGATATAGAAATTAATATATATATATATATATATAATTAAAGCAAATAAATTATATTTTTACTGCTTTGCTTTCGACAAGTGGGTATGGGCCATACCATGTTAGGTGCCATCATAACACTTTCTTCTCATCTCATCTCTTCACTTATTAATGTACCAAAAGCACTTTCGATTTCAAGAGCTTCTTGCCTTATAATAAAAGCACTATGGCCATCTTGTTCTTCTTTTACTAAGAGAGATAGGGATGGCAATTTGTTGGATACAATAGATATTAATAATATTTTATTAGAAAAAATATTTAATATTTAAAATTTATTAAATAAATTTTGGGCATAAAAATAGATATTTAAAATTGACTTTGGTGAAATATGGTTTTAAGTAATGGGTATTCAATATTCAATCAAAAATAAATAATAATTTATTAAATTATAATAAACTTACTCACACATAATCTATCATGTCCCGATTCATAAATCTAAACACGTAATAACCATCACATACTCGCGAGAATTACTTCTCATTAGTAGCTCATATGAATGTATAAGGTTTACAGTATCACATATACCCAAAATTATATAACACACATATAATATTTACAAATAAAATATTTTAATAACCAATTAGCATTACAAATATTTTTTGATCCATTATATAACATTTTTATACATAGTCACGGAGAATATTGTATGCATAAATAATTCTCTGTCAAAATACCCGCCACAAAGTTAACTGTCTGATATGTAAACTACAACCTCTTTGAAATTGTTTAATTTGAAAAATATTCTTAAAAATAAAAAAATAAGTAATAATTAAGTAAATAGATAGACGATAATAAACTAAAATTTAAATATAAGTGCAAGAATATTATATTTTAAAATATCATAATTCATAACATTTTAGTCATTTATTCATATTCAAATAAGTCATCAAAAAATATTCTCATATAATATCTATAAATTATTTAATAAATACCTACGTTCATTAAGAAATTATCCTTCGAGACATTTATCAATGACTCTTTGATTAATATCTTGAAATTTACTAATGAGTTATTTAATACACTCATATAAAAATAAGGTCATTTATCTCACTCATTAACATTGATATGAATAAGAGATGTGATGTCAAACGCTAACTATATCTAGTAATAACCCTCTCTTTTATCCTATATCGAGCGATAAAGGTGAAAATAAGTAATCTCTTCTTTACTCATTTTTCTATTAAAAGCAAAATTACATATATATAAAAGTAAGCATAAATCTGTGCACAAATGCACTCTCATGAAGCACTTTCGATAAGTCTCAAATCATGAAATCATAAATATATCTTCACATCATACTCATCAAATTATACATCCATAGATAACTTACAATTCTCAAATCATGTTTTCATATAAATTTACTTGTACTCCAACATTTCAAATCCATATTCATAAAATAATTTATACACCAAAATTTTATAAAACAATCAAACATTTAAATTTATTTTATAAAAAAGAATTGAAAATAAATTTATACTCATAAAATATTTAAATTCATATTATTGAAAAATATTAAAAATACATCCATCTACTCATTGTTCACAAGTGGGTAATCACTCTTAAAGTCAATTTCCTTACTGAACACAGTTTCTTCTTGTCGTATCAAGTTCTAAACAAGATTTGTATATACATGGTATCAATTTACTGAAAATATAAAAATATAATTATGATATAATATATGCGATGCATATGTTTCTAGTCAACACTTATCGAAGATTAACATTAACCCATAAGTTTATTCATTGTACCAAACTATATTATAAATAAATTTACACTACACTTAGTATTAGTACTTCCATTTCTCAGCAAATTTTTACTCATTTAATTCCAAACTCTTACACATAATATATCACCCTTTTAAAAACATAGTGACAATCAAATATACATGTTATTATAAATCAAATGCATAGAAATTTATTTACTAAATTTTAGTGTCAAATAGTTACTAATTTCAAATTTTCGATCATATGTAGTTATAATTTTTTAAAATTTATAATTTATACAATTCTATATTAGTTTATATCACACTTTTTCCTATATCTTTACTGTTTATTTAATTTTATTCTCATGTATTAATATTGTTTAATATAGCTTGGAAATCATTTTGACTAAATTCAAATCATACATGTCACACACACACACACACACACACACACACACACACACACACACACACACACACATTACTAAATTTACTCTTTCCTACAACTAAATATAAATTCACATCTATTTAAACATCAAAATCTATTCATATACACATCTTAACATAATTTACCTTTTTTTTTAGCATATATTCACATAAGCATCAATTTCATCATAAATTAACTAAAAACATACACATACACATACACATACTAGATTTCGATTTTCTAAGGTTCAAAATAAAAAATTTCTAACATGCTTCCTATATGCTTTCTACATGATTCTAAACATAGAAAATGATTAAGAAATTTGCCAAAGGTCTCCTAAGCATAAAATTTCCTTGAATTTTCTTTCAATTTTTCCTTGAAGAAAAACTAGTGGAGCTAAATGATTTTTTGGGTGATTATGGCTTGATCTAGGCTTGTTTATGGTTATATGATTTTTCTACAATTTTTCTAAAGTATTTTAGTAGTATATCAATGATGGAAGATGAGAGGAATGAGTGGAGAAGACGAGATAATTTGGTAGAAACTTGTAGAATTTCAAAGAAGACTAAAATCAAAATTTTTGATTTCTACTTTATTACATTCAATCATATCAATTAGGACCTAAATGTAAAATTTTAATTTGTTTTCTAATTTAATAAGTCATGAAATTACTAATTTACCCTTGATTTAATTAGAAAGTCCTAAAATAACTTTGCTAATATATGAAATTTTCAATTATTCTATTTTCTAAGGTTTTAATGATTTTTAAATTTATATAAAATATAAAATCAATAAATTAAATAAACAACACATAAAAATATTTATAAAATTATGTGTTTTGATTTAATATCAACTAAGTGAATATATACTCGATTTATTGTTTTTATATGCAAGATATATTATAAACATGTAATGAACGAAAATATAATGCATCTAAAAGTTTTAAAAAAAACTTTTATACGAATTCTACGTAATCACCACCCTATGCTATAAAAATAAAAATAATTATAATATTAATTTTTTGTTTAATTATAAAGTATTATATTGTTATTTAATGTATTTTTTTTATTTCAATTCTTTACCAATGAATAATGAATTTACTAAATACTAATATTTTTAAATTAGATATTATATTGTTATTTAATCCATTTTTAAATATGAATTATCATTACAAATAATGTATGTGTCATTTGTGATGTAGATGATTTAAAGACTGAAATTTTTTTTTTATTAGATGGATTTTGATGTAACTATAAATTAATATAATATTTTATTTAGTAAACAATGTTTTACATGAAATCAATTACAAATGAAATCTATATTATTCATGCCCTAACTTGTCTTAACAACGATATTAAAACTCAATCTTGAATTCAATCTCTAACCTAAAAATTAATATTTAAAATATAGAAAATTAATTTTTGGTTATTTTAGATAAATACATATACTCAATTTGATTATATATAGATTTGAATATCTCAAATTTTTTAAATATTCTATCCCATACTATTGTGACAGATGGAGATAACTATTAGTTATATTGTGTCAATTCAAAAAATTAAGAAAACAAAAAATTATTTTGAAAGTTTATTTAACTCAATTTGCAATTGTTTTTGATACTATAAAAGTATTCACCCGAAAAAGATTCGATTAATCCTCCCAAGTAATTATAAGTAAACCATACTTTTCTTTATACGTTCCCATAGAAACCTTTTCTAAATACAACTCCTTACATAGGTAATTTTAGTAATTTTATTTATGTCTTTGTACATAAAGTTGAGTAAATTTACTTTTTTCTCCCAATTTTCAACGTCAAGATTTACAGCCAAAATGATAATTTAGGTTGGAACAAGAAAACAATAGCAAATTTCTGAATTTAAATTGATATAAAAATACTATTAATAAATGTATTATATTTTATTATATATTTAATTATATTTCTTATATATTTGATCAAATTATCAGTTCGTGTTCAAAAATTTCTAACCTAATAATTATTTATTTCGTATCAGGTCTTTTATGGTACAAATCTTAAAAATATTATATCCATACTTATCATATTTTAAGAATATTAATATAATGAGTTTAATTTTACTAATTAATAAAAAAATAATAATGATAACTATAATTATTAGAAAACAAGTTACAATAGGCGGGTTTACGATTTTTACCACCTTAACACTACGATTTCACGTCAATGTCAATTACCTTGGGTTGCTCATTAAACGTGAAACTTCAAGATTTTTATACTTTCTAACACCAAATTCAAAAATTATAGTTAAGACGTTCCGGTCAAATTCCATATAAGCAAAAGTATTCCAACTCAGAATGCTCACAAGACAAGAAGACAAACTTGTGGTTCATATAGTTATTGAGGGACTCCTATTAGCCCATGATTTTACCGACAGTTCAATCAGATTCCATGTCAATGCTACAACTTAAAAGGATTTTAATTTCAAGTGCGGGTTGATAATAAATGTTCGGGAGTTCAAATGTTGACTCACATGAAATTTGTTATATAAAGTTTTAAATTCAGTTACCCAAATATCATGGGAATGATATTTATTTGTTGATTTTAGAATGAAAATTCAATCTTAATAAACACCAGAGCATTAGGGATCTAATTTAAGAAATTTATATAATTTATTCTTCAAATTTTTTAATAACTTAATTAAAAATCAATTATAAAGTAATTTTAATTAAAAGATAAAACGTTTAAATACATTAAAAAAAAACTTATTTAAAAAAATACATAAAAATAAAATATTAAACTTTAAATTGATTTATGAAAACTATAACTTAACTTACTCTTAAAATGTAAAAAATATGTAAAGATTCAATGTATTATTTACTAATAATGAATCAAATTCTTTAAAATATCAAAGCACATTCAAGAAGAATTCATTTAATTAAAAATTTATAAATTAAATTACAAATCAAAAAATCAAAAAATCAAAGAATCAAAGAATAGCACTACAAAAAACTCATCTTCAACCTTAGCCCAATTATGAATATAAAAATACATTATGTAAAGTAAATAATAAAAGATAAAGAAGTAAAGATGTAAAGATATTCATATGTCTCATGCGCCTAACATAAACACCTTTTTATAGAAAAAAATTAACATATAAATGTCAAACAATGGGCCAAGATTAAACACCCTTTTATAGAAAAAATCAAGATATAAATGTCAAACAATGGGTCAAGATTAAATGTTGGATGAATAATTTCACATGTGTTGGATGAATAATTTCACATGTATTGAATTTTGTCAGGCAAATAGTTATTGATTGCTTTGAATTATGTCTCAACTTAAAATACAAAAGTTATAGATATTTTTTTAATTTTTTAGAACATCTTTGTCCAAGTATTTGGATAAATATCTTAGGAGATACAGTTCAAATATAGAAAGATGTAGGACTGGATTAAAGTTGAATTTCAATTCTATTGAAATCTAATTTTAATCAACTAAATACTTGAATTGATACAACGTTTAGCTTACTATTTTGTAAAAGAATGGGCCTATAATTTATTGGTCCAAAGAATGCATTCATTCAATCCTAACCAAAAAATATATTTATTATATAAAATTTGTATAAAATTAATTATTTTTTAAATTAAATTAACTTTTATTTTTTGAAAATAAAAATTTAATAAAATATTTATTTTAAGAAAATTAATAAAATTCTTTAAGTAGAAAATAATAAAAATAAATATTTAATTTTAAGTATTCATTAGACAGTAAAAGTATTCTACCTCAGATTGTTCGCAAGACAAGCAGGTAGACTTGTGATCCAAATAGAGTCCATAATGGACTACATGCCAATTTCCTATAAAAGATAAACATAATAGAGTTTTAACGACAAACCATACTTCAATCTTTCACTGAAAGACAACTTCAACAAATTCAAATGGGTCAGACTTTTATCACAAGAGAAAATTGAGGCTATAAATAATAGTGCAAACAGGGAAAAGGGGATTCAGAATGATTATACTGTAATGCTACTAAAAAGCAATCAGAACTAAATTTGAGAGTAAATCACTTTTAATTATTTTATTATTTCTAGAGCTATTAACTTTATTTTGTTTAACATTTTAACTCTCCCTTCATTATTACCACCGTTTAATCAAGCTACTACTATAATTTGCTTTTTGACTTGGACTCCTCATTATTTACTACTTTGCTTTGCTTTCTCTTCAAAATGATAAAAGAACCTTCAAACTCAATACACTTGATTATGATTGATACACTTGGATTTCTCTTCGTTTGTGCTGTGTTAACAAAAATCAAGCCTAGTGCTCATGCCAGCCAGAGTAGGGCCAATTTTGATTATAAGCTGATACCACCTCCATCAACTGAATTAATCACGCGGCCTCCAATATGTTCTTTTTATTTTTTCTTCACTC
The DNA here is from genome assembly GCA_032402905.1 of Khaya senegalensis. Lineage (NCBI taxonomy): Eukaryota > Viridiplantae > Streptophyta > Magnoliopsida > Sapindales > Meliaceae > Khaya > Khaya senegalensis. The sequence continues at coordinate 5,719,505 of CP135534.1, read as the reverse complement.
CAAAAAATCTTCCGAAGAGAAAAAAGAAAAGCGCATATGCTTTCAGTAATAAGTGTCATTTTACTGGTGATAGTGCATGACAAACTAAAACAAGGGCAAGTTTCCCATCTTTGATAAACAATAATTATAAACAGTAACTACCTATAATAGTGGTAGGTTATTAGTAGTTGAAAAAACTCACAATTGTGGAAATATAAGTTATTAATAAAACTTTTGTTAAAGTTTAAAGAATTTAACAATTTTTTACTTTTGTACCATTATACTACTAAGATGAAATCGAAAACAAACACAAAGAATAAAGTACATTTTGAAAATAATTTTTAAAAATAATTTATTTTTTAAATATTTACTGACTTAAACATAAAAAGATTATTAAAGAAGACAGATAAATCAATTTAAAAATATTTAAGATCAACTATGTCCAAATCAACAAGAAGCCACTCCACAAAAAAAATTGCATGCATTGACATCTAAGAAGCCAAAAAAGTATTAACAAAATTAAAATTTTTAATTAAATAAAAGAAATTTTATCTTATTTAGAGTTTTTAATGATATGTCTTGTAAAATGTGTGCCTTTTCCATTTATAAAAAAAATTATAGGTTAAAGAGAGTTAATAGTTGAATCGGATCACATGTAATTATAAAGTCACTATTGTTACTTTTTGGTTATCACTATTAAATCCAATCACATGTAATTGTAAAGTCACTATTGTAAATTATTTATTACTTCTTGGTTATCAAAATCTTCCATATAAATTTGTGTTGACAAAATGGATGGGAGTTTATTTTTAAAAACATATATTCCTTAATGCTCATCAAATTAAAAATGAATTATTTATATAAATTGATATAAAATTATATTATTAATTTTTGATGTAAATATAAAAATTAATATAATTAAAAAAACAAATAATGTGAAATATATAATAAAATCACATCAGTTTATACTAATAATTTATAAAAATGATTTATGATCTTAACACTGCAGCTGCTCGTATAAGTATGTTTAACAAAAAGCCATAAAATTTGAATGATTAAAAAATGAGTGCGTGATACGTGGGTTAAGCCTAGAGTTAACATGCACAAATTATTAGAAGAGCCACTAATTATAAACATAATACATACTCACAATTTTAAGCCACTTTTTTGTCCAATTGAAAAATGAAAACTGCAAAATAAAAAAATTACAATAGGACGAGGCTTTTTTCTTTTTATAATTTAGGCTTGACTTGCAAATAGAAATCATCAGTTTTGATCAGCTAAATTTACAGTGAGATATTATTATTATTAACCATATGATTGATACATTCACATGGTGTATAGTAACTAATTTTACTTGTCAAACTATCATCAAGTCGTCATAACCTACATTTTACCCTAAATCAGTGTTACATATTTTAAAATTTTAAGTTACATTTTTCAAATTTTTATTATATTGTAAGTTTTTAAGGCTGAGTATTTAAACCATAAAAATTCTTTCAACACCCATATTTTAATAAATTTTAATATTACAAAATTAACTATGATACAATTTATTATCAAGGACATCTGAAAATAATTCAATTAAAAATAATTTATATAATATTATATATTGTCTTTATAAAAGAAAAGTTAATATTTTTTAAGAAATTTACTCTCATAATTAGTCTAACCTATCAATTTGAGTATCCTATATATATATAATAAGAAACTACAAGATGAATGAAATATAATTTAATCATCTTTTAAGAAATTTAAAATTGAAAGAAAATGAAAAAAAATGCTATTAATTTGTACTTTAAGAATTTATAAGAAAATTTTAAAAAGACCTTAAATTTTTATCTTATGATAATACTGAAATATGTTATTGGGGGTGTCAGACAATTTAATTAATAAGATATCTTAGATTAGAGTTAAAAAAATTTGGTATGAGATGAAGAAAATTTCTTAAAATAGTTTTATTTTGAAGATTATTTATGTAAATAATCAATCTTAAAATATTTTTATCAATATAGTTAATTAATTTTTATTATTTTAAAGTTAATATTTTAATTTTTTTTTTTTTAAAAAAATTAGCAATTGCACAGCTCCCCCGCTTGCACAAGTTGAATAAATAATATGAATATCGGGAATCAAACTTGAGGCTCATGAATAAAAAATAATATACTTTAATATTCTACAATTTTATTACTGTAACATTTACTAAATAAACCTATATTTTATATCTTTAACTATGATGTTCATTTTTCTTCTCTTCATTCTTTGATCTAACCAATTTTAAATTGGTTTAAATATGTTATTGGTCTTATAAAATTGGTTTAAATATGTTAGTGGTCTTACAAAATTAGTTTAAAATAATCTAAGGTAGCTAGAAAAATTATAAATCAAATATATAATTTTGAGGCCCTTAAACATACTTTGATGTTTTGTTATAACTTGAACTACAAATCGTAAATTAAAGCGATTCTTAATGCATTACAAAGTCAATAAAGAGACCTATATTTTTTATATAAACACTTCTCTAAATTATGAGCAAAAATCTGCTCAAAATTGGAAAAGATAGCTAACCCTTCACTTTGGGCCTAAGCCTACTTTAAAAAACTATATAAAGTTTCTTTATTCCTCATTTTCTTTATTCTCAACTCTCTCCTAACCCTAGGTTACAAATTTGTCACTTAAAAACTCCCCAATTAAGGCTTAATTATTTGTTAGTCTTATAAGATTCAAGCTTTAAAAAGCTTAAGGTATGATTTCCTCCTTGATTCCTTTATTAATTTTTTATTTTGATTGAGTTCAAAAAATGGGTTTTGTAAATTTTATGACTTTAACAGGATTTGGGGTTAAGGATGGATTATAATACTTATTGATGAAGTATTATGAGTTAATAGAAGAATATTTGAGTATTGAAAACACTTAGAATCATTGAATCTTATGAAACATTGAAATTCAAGTGTTCAATAAATAGTGTGCATATATTTGGTCATATCTTGAATTTTAAAACTCGAATTGAGGCACATAAAATTCTATATAAACTAAAGACACTAAGGAATAATATATCTAAAAATTAATATGAGATTTCATAGGAAGAATTCTAAACAAATTTTTAAAATTAGACTGTTCTACAAGAGTATGCAAGCTGAAAAATAGATAAAAAATGCATTATAACTTCATTTAAAAATATCAGAATCATAAATTGTTTATTTTGTACTAATGGTATATCATATGCATAAATATCATATATGGAGACTGAGATAGAAACATTGTAATCTCATTCATTGTTTTGATAAAATAATCATATTTCAATTGTTATAGATTTTTTACGGGATACTCCAATGCAAAAGGATTAGTCAATGGACTTCAAATAGCATAGTAAGTAAATAAATTCAATTTTGAATGATTACACTTGATTTGAATTTTTTTTTAACAAATTGATTTTATGTGGAAACTCATTGAATTGAACTAATGCTTCCTAATTTTAATTTGCAATATGTATCCTTAATGAAATTTGTATAAGAAATATGTATTTGATTTAGTGAAAGATGCAATTGTTTTACCTTAACCATTGTTGATTTCATTATGATTTGAAGTTGATTTGTATGGATTTGTTTTAAATCTGAACATGATGATTATGATTTGATTAAACATTTTTTATGTTTGTGTATTTTTAAAGATTATAGTTTCAAATTTTGGCATGGATTTCTGTTTTCAATTCTATCTAGTTGTAAACCATAAAAGAGGAAGTATGAGTATCCTGATTGCACATTTTGATATATGTGTATGTGAAGGGACCAGTACAAAATGAGAAGTAGGGGGTAAAAGGAGATGTGATATCTGACGATCAAAATCTATATATCTGTACATATATTTCTAGTATATTTAATTTTCTAAAAGTGATTTATGATTTTACAAAAAACATTCAGTTGTTATAATGAAATGTTATAATATTTTAAAAAAAATTCTTTAATTATTTTATGAAATCTTAGTTTTATATTTTCATGTTTAAGAATGAATTTACTAATTAAGCCAGATTTTTTGTTTTTAGTATTTACTCACTAAGTTTTTCTAAAAACTCACCTTCCCAACCACACCTTTAAGTTTTGCAGGATTCAATAATTAGGTTAGCACTCGTCGAAACTTTGAGAGAAGCACTAAGATGCTATGATATACTTGCAGTTATATAGTGATCTTTACTTTTACATGGGTTCATTTGATTTGTGTGTATGAAATCTAACTCCTAATGATGTATATGATTGCATATTATGGAGTATAGGATTACTGTAACACGCTATGACCTAGAGCTATAGCTCTAGAGTCTTTGTTTTCTGTTTATGTGTATTGGTATTATAGCACACTATGGTCTAAAGTTACAACTCTAGGGTTTTTGTTTATTATGCATGTGTATTGACACTATAGTATGTCGCAGCGTAAAACTGCATTTCTAAACTATCTAACTAGTATTTACTTCATAATTTTTCACCTTTTATCAAAACCATAGTATATATATATATATATATGTGTGTGTGTGTGTGTGTGTGTGTGTGTGAGTTTTGTCTATATGATTTGTATATATCTGAGTTTAATGTCGTATATTCAAGTCTGCATACAAGTTTGTCTTAGGTTATAGAGTTAAGATGTTCTCACCTTTATGCTTAGTATCGATCCTTTATGCAGAGAAAGAATGTAGTAGAAACCCCTCTTGAGTGGCCGAAGTTTAAAAAGCCTTTTCTCTCTTGTTTCACAGTTGAGAGTATTAAGGATGCTAAAGCGAAGGAATTTGAGCATTTGATTTAGGCAGAGAACATGTCAATATATGAATATGATGTGAAGTTTACCCATTTGTCTAACTTTACTCATCATTATATGAGCATGGAGTAAATGAAAGTGAAGCGGTTTGTTGATTGATTATGAAACTACTTATTTAGATCGATACAAGTCACGAAGACTACCATATATACTCAAGTTTTGAATTCAGCACTTAGAAAAAGGTGAGCTGATAAGGAGTCTTAGAAAAATATAACACTAGAAAGTTTGAGAGGCACTGATAGAGTCGTTAAGATAGTCTTCGTAGTGAGATTTAGCCTCAAGGTTATACATATAGAAAAAAAGTTTCAATATTTGGAGGCTTAGGTAGAAGAGATGACTAAGGCTTTACTCAGCAAGCAACATAATCTACTTCAATGGTTAAGCTTAATATTCTTGTATGTTCAAAGTGTGGGGATTATCATTTTGGGGTATGTTGGAGGGAATCAGATGCTTGCTTTTAATGCAGCTGGATGGGCTATATGATTTGAGATTATCCCTTCCCACTTACTCAATCATCTTACTTTTAAAATCTAACAGCACCATAATTAAAACCTTATTCAGGAAAGGATTATGCAGGCAGGGGTTAAACATCTGGGAAAAAGGGCTAACAATTTACATGTAGGGGTCAATCGTGGACTGGCAAAGGCTAGACTAAAGTGTTTGTATTGACTCTTTAAGATGTTTGGGCCTCAAATGCCATTGTGATAAATTTTTTTCCTATTAAGTCTCTTAGTGCTAAAGTTTTGTTTAATCCAAGAGCGACCCATTCTTTTATTTCTCCATATTTTGCATCTCATGTAGGTAAAGGAATAAAAACTTTAAATTCACCTTTAACCGTGTCTACTCTTTTAGAAAATGCTATTATAGCTTCTAAGATTCTAGAATTTTATACTATTTTTGTTAAAGAGTATGTGTATCTTACCAACCTAATTCTGTTAAAAATCCTAGACTTCAATATAATTTTAAGTATAGATTTGTTATCCAAATATCATGCAACTATGGATTATAGAAAGAAAACCGTTACCTTTCTTATTTTGAATGAACCAATTTTTGAATTTCAAGGTGATAAGAGTGAAGTTCTTAGTAACTTAATTTCAGCCCCTGATGCAAGAAAGTTACTTAGAAAAGGGGTGTGCTGGGTATTTAACTTATGTTCGGAATGTTAATGATAGTAAAGTGGATTCAGAGCATGGTCCCTATAGTTAGAGAATTTTTAGATATTTTTCTTAAAGAGATACTAGGTTTGCCTTCAAAAAGAGAAATTGAGTTTAACATTGATCTTTTTCCAAGAACCCAACCTATTTCAATTCCCTTATTTCGAATGGCACCAATAAAATTAAAGGAACTAAAGGTACAGCTGCAAGATTTGTTGGATAAAGGATTCATATGCCCAAGCATATCTCCTTGTGATGATCCAGTTCTATTTGTTAAGAAAAAAGACGGATCCTTGTGATTATGCATTGACTATAGGCAACTGAATAAGGTTACTATGAAGAATAAGTACCCGTTGCCAAAGATAGATGATTTATTTGATTAGAAAAGAAGCTTGGTGTTTTTCAAAGATAGATTTACATTCGAGGTATCATCGACTTAGAATAAAAAGTGAGGATATTCCAAAAATTGCTTTTCATATTAAATATGGGCATTATAAGTTTTTGGTTATATTCTTTGGACTTACTAATGCTCCTATCACATTCATGGATTTAATGAATTGAATTTTCAAGCCTTTCTTAGACCAATTTGTCATAATTTTCATTGATGATATCTTAGTATTTTTTTTTATTAATAAGAGCATGAAGAGCATTTCTATATTGTCCTGCAAATTCTTAGAGAATGTAAGTTAAATGCAGAGTTCACTAAGTGTGAGTTTTGATTATCATAAGTTACTTTCTTAGGTCATATTGTAATAGAAAATGGGATCTATTTTGACCCTAAGAAAATTGAGTCCATGCCAAAGTGACCTCTTTCGACCAATGTGACAAAAATCATAAGCTTTTAGGCTTGGCAAGTTATTATCAGAGGTTCGTGAAAAATTTCTCTTGTATAGCAACAATATTAACTCGACTCATTCATAAGGGTATGAAGTTTGTATTGTCAGAAGCTTGTGAATAGGGACACCAAAAGCTTAAGAAATGTCTAACTTTTGCATATATTCTTACCTTATCATCTAGAGGTAATATGTATACTATTTATTGTGATGCCTTCACATTAGGCTTGGGATGTGTGTTAATATAGCATGGTAAAGTAATAGCTTATGCCTCCAAGAAATTGAAAGGATATAAGCAAAACTATCCCACAAATGATCTTGAATTGGTAACTGTAGTGTTTGCCTTGAAGATATGGAAACATTACCTTTATAGGAAAACTTTTGAAATATATACAAACTATAAAATCATCAAGTATATTTTCAATCCAATCGAATTGAATATGAGGTAGAAATGATGGATAAAGTTATTCAAGGACTATGACTACTCAATCCATTACCATCTAGGTAAAACTAATGTGGTGGCAAATGCATTGAATAGAAAATCTATAAGCAGCTTGTTACATATCTCACAGAATAAGAGGACTTTGATTAAGGAATTATATAAATGTGTGAGCAATGGAGTTAAATTTTAAATTTTTGAATCAGGAATACTAATTGCTCAAGTGTAGGTAAAATTGTCTTAATAAAGGAAACTAAGAAAAAGAGCATATCAAATAAGGTAAGGGAAGCAATTTTTGAATAGATGACCAAGGCATCTTAAAATATTAAGACTGGGTTATAGTTCAACCAAAAAAAGAACTAAATGATTGACTTTTGGAAATAACTCATGTTTCCTCCTATATGATGCATTTAGGAGCAACAAAAATGTATAATGATTTAAGAGAGATTTACTGGTAGAAAAGTATGAAGAAGGACATTACTGAGTTCATGGCCAAATGCTTAACCTATCAACAAGTAAAAGTAGAACATCAGAGGTCGACAGGTACACTTTAGAGTTTAGATATGCCCAAATGGAAATGAGATAAGATAATCATGGATTTCATTGTAAGCTTTCCTCATACTCCTAAGAGATACAATTTTATATGGGTGATTATTAATAGATTGATGAAGTCAACCCATTTTCTTCCTGTTAAGACTACCTTTTTGGCTTCTTAGTATGTCAGGATCTACTTAGATTATATAATCTCTTTACATGGTATATACCTATTTTCATTATCTCGAATCAGGGATCTTAGTTTACATCGAAGTTTTGGCAATTATTTTAGGAGGGTCTAAGTACTTAACTTCATTTTAGTACCATATTTCACCCTCAAATAGACTAGCAATATGAAAAAACGATTCAAACTTTGGAGGACATGTTTCGAGCAAGTGTTATTGATTTTAAGGGAAGTTGGGATTAGTACTTGCCATTGATTGAATTTACCTACAATAATAATAACCATTCGAGCATACAAATGGCTTCATTCAAAGCCCTATATGATAGAAAATGTAAGTCTCTGATTAGATGGTTTAAGGTTGGAAAATATAAAATGTTAGGCCCAAATTTGGTGTAAGATTTTGTTAAGAAGGTAAAAGTGATCTAAAAATGAATAAAGATAGCTTAAAGTAAGCAGAAGTCATATGCTAATCTTTAATGCCGAGACTTTGAGTTTCAAAAGGGAGATTACGTATTTTTGAAGGTTTCTCTTTTCAAAAGAATCATGATATGTAACACCCCCTTCCTTTCATTTCTATTCATGTGGCATATAGTACATTGAAATTATCGAAAAGACAAAAATCAACGCTTTCTCATAGTGAAGCGAAGTTTTCATTTGTTCAAAAGAGTTTATAGAAAGTAATCACATAAATAGTATTATTATTTTTTTTAAAGAATTGTTATGCATTTTAATGAAATTAATACTTCAGAGTATACAGAAAGGAAATTACATAACAATGGTCTAAACCTTAGATATACTATGCCCTGTCTGAAAATCTTTGCCTCAACTGCACTTTCCGAAACCGCCACCGCAATATCGTATTCACCTGAAAATAATAATCCCACAAAGGGGTGAGCACACCACATGACTTAGTAAGATAATACAATACTTAAATAAAGGAAGAAGCATGTTACCTGAATCTCTACTTATTTTAGCCATTTCACACAATTCCACACACACAAGTAGATGCATGTCCACATATCAATGTACATGTTCCAACAAGCATATGCTCAATAATGAACACAAGATATCATATCATCTCCTCTTGAATTCTAAGCACTCTATCATCTATGAATTTGGTATAAATATCTCAATTAGAGTAACACTCCTCATGATGTACCATATACAGATAATGCAATCTCAATCAATATATTATCTAAATGAATCACGTTATCACCTGTGTCCGTTTAAATTCTGTTTCTATTCTTATCAACGAACACCTACATGATCATATAAAATCATTACATAGTTATTCGTATAAATAACGACTAATGCTGCGGCCCCATACAGAGGAATTGATTAGAAGCCGGTATAACCACACAGTATCAATCACACACTCGGCCCGAGATAGCCAAAATATCCTAGGCACACAATCAATACTCACATATAAAGGGAGGTCATGAATAGCTATATGAATAATATTTCTTATAGGAATTCGGCAAGAGTTTGTCTATACCTATAAGCTGCCCTACCTGCACAATAAAACCATGACAGTCTCCATACCAAATAAAACACAACATGTTACTGCCTCATTGCAATTCACACTAACACAAGCAACTCTTAGCAGATGAAAGTATTCTACCATACAGTTTGAATCTAATAGGCACACGGATTCATTTCCTTATAGATTTGTCATAATTAAGTAAATTATGAATCGTGGTCATGATATCCACCGTACACTTCAATATATGTATACAATGGTCATTCGCCCACACCGGGTTCCTTAAACCAACAGTGTAATTAATTCTGTTATGGGTTGCACGTACTTAAGGATGCTATGGAAAACAGCCGCTTCCAACCATGGGTTCAACATACCCCGCGGGCACCATGGTTTTTATTATCATTTCTCAATTGCTGTGTGTTCAACATACCTCGAAAGGCACCACAGTCTTACTATCAATACGGAGCTGCTGTGGGTTCAACATACCTCAAAGGGCACCACTGTCTTATTATCAATCCGGAGCTGCTGTGGGTTCAACATACCTCAAAGGGCACCACAGTCTTATTATAATGATACTGCTCCGTCCTGAGCGGCTTTACTAAGGTAACGAAAAGACTACCAATCCATAATTATCCCAATTATACCAGTTATCCACGCAGATTTATTCATAGTCGACTTAGTCATAACAACATGACCATTTTGCCTACATTAATCAAGCAGCATTTTAGTAATTTCATTATAGGTAATATAATTACCTATGCAACACATTTATTAGTCCTTATATTCTAAAAGGACTTCATACGTATGGATTTGTCGTAAGGCTAGTAGTACTTAGTTATAAAAACATATTCCACTCTGGCATATAAATAAATCATAAGACAATCAAGATAAAACACAGAAATATATTACAATTCAAACACATGGATACCCTATACCACTATTAATACAAATTTACAGAACATATTTTATTCGGTTATCATATATTGCGCCATTACACGCAATCTCAACACGTCATCACAAGTAAAAATATACTCATTACCTTACTACGGCACAGTAATTATAATATACTAACGTATGCACACATGTTAATTCGAATAGCATTGTAAAACATCGAATGCAGCATCTACTCAATCATTCCATCATAAGGACATAATTATATATATATATATATATATACAAGCGTTCCTACCATATAAATATATGTAAATACAAACATGGAACATACAATGCCGTATAGGTATTTTAGAATACCTAATCTAGCACTGTAGGTCGACGGTAATGGTACTACGCTTATAACTATATATATATACATAACAAACGGATATTAACACTTCTAATTGCACAATCATGCCCATTCCCCGTCAATGAAACTTTTATACAACTTAACCCATTATTATGATGTACATTCATGCAATTATAAATATTATAAATATTAAAGACCTATTTTTTTCTCAATTTAAATATTATATTATCTTACCTCCGGGCACCCAGTGCCTATACAAATGATGAAAAGTTGTCCCGGAAAGGGTATACGCGTTCAAAATACTCCTCCGTACGCTACGGGTTTTTTCTCGAAAAACGTGCAAGTACTGTTCACTTACACTATTCACAAATACTATTCATAGTCACTATTTAACCCATAAAATTTTGGTTTTCGTTTCATGAACGGAACATACCATCGCGACCCTTACGATGTGAGGATGCTGTTCATGGTGTCCATATGCCACAAAACACAAATTAGAACCTTCAAATCACCAATCATCCTAAAATTTCAGATTTTAAGGTACCTACTTTGGACCCTCAAATCATCATCGAAACTCATTCCAAATTGAGATCTAAACATACCGCATCGAAGTATGAGTGTTAGAGAGCACACTGGTCGGTTCAGATTCCACCGGAGCTACACCAATCGTCGAAAATCTTGCCGGAAACACCCCTTCCCGATCAGCCTTCCCATGCCAGAATTCGGTGACCAAATGCCGGAACGGGGCACACCACCGTGAAGAGGGCGGCGAGACAGTGCCAGACGCGTCGGAGGTGTTGGTCAACTCGCCGTGGACCGCCGTGAATCACTAGTCAAAGTTCACGCCGGCGAGACTTCCAGCGACACGTGAGGGTGCGTGGCAGCGGCGATCGGGGTGGGGTTGGCGGCGTTGCACTCGCGACGGTCCGGCGGTCCTCCACTCGCCGGTGGTGAGGTGATCCGAGGCCCAGTGACGAAAGTCACTGTTCACAGGAGAGAGAACCGTGGGGAGGAGAGAGAGAAGAGAGAGAAAAGGGAGGAAAAAAGTAAAATTCATTTTTCAGGTTTTCCGACCCCGTCCCGCTTATATAGTCGTGCACGCACGACGAAAATTACGGCTTTCCGCTTCCGTCGTCAAATTTCTAATACCGGTAATGAAATACTGTATTTTTTGCTCATACAGTACGCTGTCCCGAATACCAGTCAACTCTCTCTCTTATCAAAACTCTCAAAAATACTGTATTATAACTCCATGATAGGGTTTTACGAGTATAAAAATTTCAAGATGTTACATGATATTTGGTAGAAAGGGCAACTTAAGCTTGAAATATGTCGGACCCTTTCAAATCCTTCGAATAGTTAAAAACAGAGCTTACAAGTTGGCTTTTTCACCCAACATGGATAGAATATACCTTGTTTTTCATGTGTCCATGCTTTAGAAATATCACTTAGATGAATCTCATGTCCTAAAGCCATAAACATTGGAAATGGATTTAAATTTATCATATAAGGAGCAACGTGTGGTTATTGTGGATAGTGAAATTAGGAAACTTCAATCAAGATGGATTTCTTCTGTAAAAGTTGTTTGGCAATACCACAAAGGTCGTGAAGCGACTTGAGAGTTTGAGGTTGTTATGAGGAAACAATTTCCCCACATATTCATATATGAGGTAAATATTCTGTGTCTTGACTAAATTTTAAATTCGAAGATGAATTTTCTTTTAAAGAGTGAGAATTTAATATCCTACAATTCTATTACTGTGATATTTACTAAATAGACATGTATTATGTACCTTTAACTATGATGCCCATACTTCCTTTGTTTGTTCTTTGATATAACCAATTTTAAATTGGTTTAAATATATTATAGTTTTACAAAATTTGTTTAAAATGATCTAAAGTAGTTAGGAGAATTATAACTCAAGTATATAATTTTAGAGCCCCTGAATATACTTTGATGTTTTGGCTATAACTTGAGCTAAAAATCTCAAATTTAGACAATTCTTAATGCATTAGAAAACTAACAATGAGGGCTACATTTTTTTATGTTGAACACTTCTCCAAATTATAAGTAGAACTTAGTCAAAATAGATAAAGATAGTAAGTCCATCACTTTAAGCCTAAGCCCACTTTAAAAAAACTATATAAAACTTCATTATTCTTATATTTTTTATTCTTTTCTCTTTCCTAACCTTAGGCTATGAATTTGTCACTCAAAAACTCTCTAATCAAAGCTCAATTATTTGTTAATCTTGCAAGATTCAAACTTTAAAAGACTTAAGGTATGATTTTCTCCTTGATTTTCTTATTAATTTTTTATTTGAATGAGTTCAAAAAATGAATTTTATAGATTTTATGACTTTTGCTAGATTTGGGGTTTAAGGATGGATTATAATACTTATTTATGGAGTATTATGAGTCATTATAGGAATATTGGAGTATTGAAAACTTTTGAAATTATTGAATCTTATGAAACCCAAAATTCAAAAGTTCAGTGAACAGTATGCACGTTTTTGGTCGTATCTTGAATTTTAAAACTTAAATTGAAATACCATAAAATTCTATATAAACTAGAGATAATAGCATATCCAAAAATCAACATGAGATTGCATAGGAAGAATTTTCAACAAATTTTGAAAGTTAGGTTGTTCTACAAGAACATGTAAACTGAACAGTCAATAAAGAATGTATTAAAACTTTAGTTAAAAATATTGGAATCATAAACTGTTTATTTTGTAAGAAGAAAAACATGTTTAGTTTTCTAACAATATATTATATACATAAATATTATATTAAGAACTGGGATAAAAACATTACAAACTCATTAATTGTTTTGATGAAATTGTCATGTTTCAATTATTATAATTTTTTGCAAGATCTTCTACCGCAAACAGACTAACCAAGGAATTTTAAATAGTATAATGGATAGATAAATTTGATTTTGAATGATTATACTTGATTTGGGTTTTTTTGTTTTTTTTACAAATGATTTTATGTGAAAACTCATTGGGATGAACTGGTGTTTCATAATTTTGATTTCTAACATGTATTCTTAATGAATTTATATGAGAATCATGATTTTGATTTAGCAAATGATGTAATTGTTTTACCCTAACTATGATTGATTTTGTTATGATTTGAAGTTGATTTTTATGGATTTATTTTGAATTCAAAGATGATGATTATGATTTGATCGAACACACTTTATATTTATGTATTCTTGAAGATTATGATTATAAATTTTGGCCTAGATTTTTATTTTCAATTTCATATAATCGAGAGTCATAAGAAAGAAAGCATATGTGCCATGATAACACATTTTGATATATGTGTATGTGAAGGTACTGATATAGAGTGAGAAGTAGGGAGTGAAGGAAGATCTAATTATTGGTATATGTCCTAAATCTAATAATATTTTGTATGTTTGGCATATTTGTATAATAACATTTTTTTTTGTTATACATATTATTTGATTATTTTATTATTATATATTTGCGTATTTAATAAATATAATAATACCTTTAAAATAGTAAATTCAATTAGTTGGATACTATTCTTAAATATCCTTAGTCAAGTATTATTGTAAATAGGATAATAATGATACATAAAAATTAATACGTGTAGTAACTAATAACAATATATGTGTGTTATGATATAAAATATCAAATTAATACATTAGTACAAGTTAATGAATTAGTGTACTGAACTGACCCATCATGATAATGCTATGTGAATCATTATATAAATATTATAAGTAATTTTTATAGTGATAATAATGTATATAATTTTCAGACTTAAGATCACCATGATTCCCAACATAAAGAATAATATATTTTAATATTTTCAAATGTTGTCTGTAACAAGATAAATTATAAAAGAAATAATCAAATATGTCATAATTCATGTAAAGGAATGTGTGTGATCAAAATAAAATTTGTCTCTTTTATATAATAGGAGTGATATCTTGAACCTTTTGATTAAGTGAGACTTTGAAAAATATATGGCTATACTTAAAATGTGATGTTGACTTTATTTAATATGATAAATCTACTCAAAATATCAAAAAAAAAAAATATAAAATTAAACCATACGAGAATAACACATTCTATGTCTCATATTCAATTAAAATATTTAGGATAAAATGATTAAATTATATGATAACATTGGTCACAGATAAGGTAATATCAAACTATTGGCATTCTTATTACTTAAATAATGATAATGTGTTACTAGACACCGCTTATTACTTATGATATTAAAATTAGATTTTAGTATTACTATCAATGTAACAAAAACCTATTGGATTACACATTAAGATTATGAATAATATATATATATATATATAAAGTTCTAAATAGATTTAGAATTCGTTGAGTTATTTGGGTATTAATTTTTACTAATTTCATTATGTAAAAATTGAACTAAATTTATTAGTACCTACTTTATTAAATAAATTGAGTTTTATAAGAAAATTCAACCAAATAATTTAAGTTAAAATTAAAAACTTAAAGTAGTAATATAAATATGTGATATTCTTACTTTAGAAATGTGCCTAAAGTTTATTTTTTGTATCCTTACTTTTGAGAAAAAAAAAACACACAAAATATCACGCATTCAAATTATAGGAGTTAGCATTTCGATCAGATTCATAATCGTATAAATACAATAGAGACGCAAAAATAATTGATCTGTATTCGTGATTTGACAATAATCGTTTAATTAGAGATATGTAAATATTCACTACATTGTATTATATATATATATATATATATATATATGATAACACTATGATTTATTTTATGGATGTTGAAAAGCAAATCGTTTATTTTGTGTATTATTTACTGTGCATATATACTGGTTTGTTACACTAATATCTGACACTCGATACCCGTATATCTATACATGTATTTCTAGTATATTTAATTTTTTTTTAAAAGTGATTTATGATTTTATAGAAAGCGTGTAGTTGTTACAATAAAATGTTATGATATTTTGAAAAACTTTTTAATTATTTTATGAAATCTTAGTTTTATACCTTCATGTTTGAGAATAAATTTACCAATTAAGTTACATTTTTTATTTTGTATCTAATCATTGAGTTTTCTTAAAAACTCACCCTATAATCATGGCTTTCAGTTTTGTAGGATGTTACAATTAAGTTAGCACCTATAGGGACTTTGGAAGAAACACTAAAACTCTACAATACACTCTGTAATACACTTACAATCACGTAGTGGTCTTTATTTTTGTATGGGTCCATTTGATTTGTATATATGAGGCTTAACGCCTAATGATATGTATGATTGTATATTATAGAATATAAGATCACTGTAATGTGCTGTAGCTTAGAGCTGCAGCTCTAATATCTCTATCCACTACTCACATGTATTAGTGCTGTAGTGCATTGTAGTCTAGAACTGGGGCTCTAGGGTTTTTGTCCATTATGCACATGTATTGGTACTGTAGCGCGCTGCAACAAAAAAATATGGCCTTGGACTCTCTAACCACTATTTACTTAACAATTTTTCACCTTTTATCAAAGCCATAGTTTATACATATAAATTTTATCTATATGATTTGTATTTATATGAGTTTAATGTCTATATATTTAAGTCTATATACAGGTTTGTTTGAGGTTTAAGGGTAGGATGTCCTTACTTTCATGATAGTCATGATTCCGACTTTTTAAGGTGTGAGATATATTTACCATTAAACTATAATATTTTTTATTAAATAAATTAATATTTATTTTTATTTATCCATTATTTAATGTTATTTTGAAGTTAAATGATCATGTGGAATAAATTTGTTCAAAATTAATAAAAGTGATTAAGTTAGTAAATTTATTTTTTTTTAAGAATTGATTATTTACATAAATGATCTCAAAAATAAAATTATTTTCAAAATTTTCTCATAAATTAATGGTGTTTCAACTTGTTCTCCCACAACACATCAATATTAAAAAAGGGTGCTTTCAAATACTTCCCATGAGGTTTGGTAAAATAATATTTAAATATAAGATTTCATAAAATTAATAAAAAATATTTTTCAACAGTAACTAAAATAGTAAAATAACTATAATATTCTTATATATATAATTTTAAATATTAGTAATATTTATCACGTACCTTTCATAAAATTTTAAAAATTAACACATACCTTCTCTAAAATTTTGAAAACTAATAACAATACTCTTAAAAGTTATTTTTATATTTTAATACTTAATTTGATTTAATAAATAACATAAATTATATGCTAATTTTAATATAACAATACTATAAATTATTTTCTCGTGTAGAATTATTAACATTTAATTTAATAAATATATATAAAAAACTAAATGATATATATATTATAAATTATTCTCGTCTTCTTAAAATAAATATTTTTGATTTAATTAATTTTAATAATTATAAAAATAATTATAATAGTTATAGTACTTATATAAAAGTAAATAATTTATGATACTTATATATATATTCATATTATTTAATTTTATATATATTTATTAAATTACATATTTATAATTTTACACAAACAAGTAATTTATAATATTATTTTATTAAAATTAGTATATAATTTATATATATTTATTAAATTAAATTAAATATTAAAATATAAAAAATAAATTTTAAAAATATTTTTTATTAGTTTTCAAAATTTTAAGGGAGGTATATGAAAAATATTATTAATATTTAAAATTATGTATAAAAATATTTTAATTATTTTACTATTTTAATTATTGTTGCGAGATAATTTCTG
>CP135534.1:5613774-5702058 GCA_032402905.1 Khaya senegalensis | reverse complement strand
TATTAGTTTTCAAAGTTTTAGGGGGGGTATATAGATTACATAATATTTATTTAAAATTATGTATAAAAATATTTTAATTATTTTACTATTTTAATTATTGTTGCGAGATAATTTCTGTTAATTTTATGAAATCTTATATTTAAGTGTTATTTTACTAAACTTTAAGTATTTAAAAATAGCTTATATTAAGAAAGTATTTAGTTTATATTTTTATAACATAAAAAAAGCTTGATAAATGAGTTTTTTTTTTGGTATATTAGCATTGATATGTTTTTAATTAGAAATAAATTTTTAATTGTCATCTCAATTGGGCTTAATTAATCCTGATAAACTGTAGATTTAATTTAATTATAAAAATTTTAAAAACAAAAACGTATTGTATGATATTAGTAAAACTTTAAGGTCTATGTAGAATTATTGGTTCTCCACGTCAAACAATTCACAAAACGCAAAAGCACACCATAGTTTCTGCTCGTAAAAATGTAGATGTGTTAGGCTCAAGTCCAACTACATCCATACACTAAAGCATGCAAAGCTTATTTTGTCCAAATAGTGAGAGACAACTGAAACAATAAGTAAGAGCATTTTCTTATCTTTGCAGGAGTAAATTTTATCAGATAATAAAATTGACCCTTGTTCAAAATATAATAATAAAGAAAGAAAGAAAAACTGAATAATATGACCGGATCCGCACTAGGGCATTAATAGGCTCATCTTTTGTTCGGATCTCAAATTGAGGTCCAATTAACAGCACCGAATCTAAGACCATACACAACTTCTCTAATATTAGATAGTGTATAAAGAAAGCAGTAAAGCAAATTAGTTAAATAAATAAACATTTTTTTATAGCCTAATTATTTTTAGAATCCGCAAGATCTAACAAAGTGGAAGGGGGTGGACCCATAACCAGCTAAAAAGTTGAAATTTAACGTTAAGATTCTTTTTTAATTATTAATTTAGCAAAATAAGAGTTGTGAAGGTGAAGAGGGAGGAGAGTGAATGGAAATGAAAGGCAGATGGCATCAATCATCATCATCGACTCCCATGGCATTAGCCATCATATCAAGACCACATTCATTTTCTTCCTTTTTGGTGGGGTCACCCGCCACCCCTTCAACTTTATTTAAGGTTAAAAATTTAATTTAATTTATAAAATTGAACTCTTTTTAATGAGAAATAGATTTTCTAAATGAACTTACATCATAAATTATCATGACAAACTCCTATTTACAGCATAATATTAAAAATTCAAAAATAATACAAATTTAAGTTAATTTAAAGAATTTTAATTATATCCCATAAGTATCTTTATTAGTCATTCGTCTCACCCCATTGATGCCGTCCTCCTATACAACTCAATTGTGTATCATTGCATTCATTGGTCTTCAGATTTTAAGCATTTGGGTCCCCACCTCACACCACGCCATGATCGTCGTCATCTTCTCCTTCTTGTTCTTTATCCGTGACATTAACATACAAAGCTGCACTATAAATTCAATGCCCTTTAGTTTATCTTTTGTATCTCAGAAAGATGACAAATTTAAGAGTTATCTATTTTTTCAATTTAAAGTTTTAATATGACTTAATTTAAGATAGTTAATGATTATTTACTTTCTCAATGTAAACGACTAAATATAAATATTTTGATCTTTTATATGTCAACTGAAACAAAAATAAATAATATAATACTCACAGAACAAAATAATTTTAAAGATAAAAAATTAAAAACCATTATTAAATTTAAAATAATAAGAAAAACCAGATATAACTAAAAAAAATCAATATAAAAATTATTCATATTTTATTAATCCAAAAAACATATAAATCATTTTATCCTATTATCATAATGAATAAAAGTCTTTTAAGATAAATTAATTTAAAAATTTAACATAAAATAATAATTATAAATTTTATCAAATTGATTTATAGCTTTTATTTTTATTTATTTTTATATTCGTTCATCTATGACTTTATTTTCTGTTTTAATTTTATATTTGTCCTATCAAGGACCTATTTGTTATAAATAACTAAATTATATTATAACTTAAATTTTATCAAAAGTTAGGACTGATTTATTAATATTCAAACAAAATATTATTTATTTATTTATTTTGTCATTGTATTTTTTATATTAATAAATCATGCTCCTAACTATGAAAATAACCAAAAAAAAAAATAATATATTCAAACACATGTAACAAGATTTAATTAAATGATCGTATTATAATTATTTTACTTAAAATTTTCACCTAAAATAAAATTAAAAATGAAAAGACAAACAACTTTAAATAATTGAGTTATTTTATTTTATTATTTTATTTTTATAATTTTTACATATTTTTAATTGTAAAAGTACAATACTTAAAATACATGATAAGCACTCACATTTATCTAACTATAAGAGATTTTATTATACAAAAATTATAGTTTAAAAGTTACAGTATCTCAATTCAAATACGCTTATATAATAATTTCAACAACACTACATTTGTAAATGATATCTCAAGTGACTGCAATGTAAAACAGTGTAAAATATTTTGAGAATTGTAAATATTTACTATTAATTAACAACATCGCATCATTTAGTGGAGTAAAAATTTGAAATAACTAAAAATATTTTATTATCTTCAAAGCACAAAGAAAAGACTTTGTACTGTACACTACTAGTTGTAACAGTTTATAGTGTATAATAATTTTGACATTTTAAGTTATAAGTCTTTAGTATTTTCAAGTTGACATGTTAATTTATAATGAAATAAACATAGTTTTTTTATTTTAAGTCATATAATTTTAACTATAAATTTAAGGCACCTTTTATTAATATTTTTGCTTATATTATAGCCACTCTATAATAAAAGACACTCACAAATAAAATTTAAAATTAAAGATGTTTAAGAATTATTTAATATTATGATCTTCTATTTAATTTTAAAAGTACAGTAAAAAAAATTTGATAAATATTTTATTTTTATTAAATTTTTTTTATTACCATTTAATTTTTTAATCCCATAATAACTGTAATTTCAAAACTATAGCACGGTAAATTTCAAACATACTCTAATTTTTATAACTGAATGAACAACAATGTATTATATCCCATATAACATATGAATATGACTACGAGTCCATGGCCAATTCTTAAATCATCACGCTTGAATCAAGGAAACATTCTTCCGCGCTCACTGACACCACTCTTGGATCTAACACAGCTCAATATTTTCTATTTTTTATTTCTCTTTTTTAATAAAGCGGCCGAACCCTAGATAGACCTTGTCAGTGAGCTAGCCCATTTTGACCAAAAGACAAATCAACAAATATTATTTCCGAACGGAAAATAACAATTAAATCCCCACCTTTTATGTCTCTTAAATAAAACTGTAATTTGTTCATGTTTATTAAATAAATTTATAATTTTTATAAAGATAACAAAATCCCTTCATTATAAGAGTTTTTTTTTTTTGTTTTATTTAGGTGATTTAGGTAGAATTTAAGAATTTATAAAATATATATAAATAATCTATATTATAAAAAATTATGTCAACTTTCCTTAATGTGATGGTGGTATGTTCGAATACCGGAATTGGTTCAATTTTGTTTCACAATTCTTGACTAGACTTCTTCCTTATTTAAAGCTAAAAATTGTCTTACTAACGGCTAAATGTTTTCATAGTACTTATAAAAAAAATAATCTAAACAAATTTTAAGACCTTGAAGATCTAAATGATAAAATCCCATATTCTCTTTGGTACCTCAAAATCAAAGACACGGCGTAAGCACACAAGTGCAAACATACCCACCAACTTCCGTCCAAATTCGTTTTTCTTTTGTTATTCCACCCCCACGTTCAATTCCCTCCTTTTTCTTTCGTTTTGTAAGCCATAATGAAAAGCATTTTCTTTTTCTAAAGCTTCCCTTCATTCTTTGCAACAACAACAAATTCTCATCATATTCACCACTTTCTTTCGCTCTCTCACCACTCACTATAGACAGAGTAGCTCTCTGTGGAGCTCTCATCAGTTGTGTTCGTCCAAACTTGTTTTTCTTCAATGGAGAGAGAATCAATTCACCATGCTCTTACTCTTCTTTTTGTGGTTTATCTTTCTGTTTCTGCAACCGGACAAGATATTGTTCCATCTATCAGAACCGATGCAGCAGCTCTTCTTGGTTTCAAGAAGATGATTCAGAAGGATCCAAATGGAAATTTGTTAGATTGGCAGCCCCATAGAAAGCCATGCACCTGGTATGGAGTTACATGCTCGTTAGGGAGAGTCATTCAACTTAATCTTACTGGGTGTAATCTTGGAGGAACTGTCTCTTTTGATCCTTTGGCTTCTCTAGATATGTTATCTGTTCTGATGTTGTCTTCCAATTCATTTACCATAAACTCAACTTCATTGCTTCAGCTTCCATTTAGACTGAAACAGCTTGAATTATCTTCTGCTGGACTTCTGGGGCTTGTCCCTGAAAATCTTTTCTCAAGATGTCCAAATCTAGTCTATGTAAATGCTTCTTATAACAATTTGACTGGGTTTTTACCTGAAAATCTTCTATCCAGTGCTGATAAACTTCAGATTCTTGACTTATCTGTTAATAACATATCAGGATCAGTTTCAGGTTTGAAAATTGAGAATTCCTGCAATTCCTTGTTGCACTTTGATCTGTCTCGTAACAATATAATGGATTCTCTTCCTGCCTCCCTTTCCAATTGCACAAATCTCAAAACTTTGAATTTATCATACAATTTACTCACAGGGGAGATCCCAACAACTTTTGGCCAGCTGAATAGTTTACAGAGATTGGATCTCACTCGCAATTATATCACTGGTTGGATCCCTTCTGAGCTAGGAAATGCTTGTGTCTCACTTCTAGAGCTTAAGCTTTCTCATAACAACATCACTGGCCCTATTCCAGTCACCTTCTCCTCGTGCTCCTGGTTGCAATTTCTCGATTTGTCCAACAACAATATATCAGGTCCCTTCCCATATTCCATCCTCAATAATCTTGGCTCATTAGAGAGCTTGTTTTTGAGTAATAACATGATCTCTGGATCATTTCCCGCTTCCATTTCATCTTGCAAAAGTCTGCGGATTTTGGATTTCAGTTCCAATAAGTTTTCAGGAATCATCCCTCCCGACATATGTCCAGCAGCTTCCTTACTTGAAGAACTGAGATTACCAGATAATCTCATAACAGGAGAAATTCCAGCTCAACTTTCAGAATGTTCACAGCTAAAGACAATTGATTTTAGCTTGAACTATCTCAAAGGCACCATTCCACCAGAACTTGGCAAGCTTGTGCATCTTGAGCAGTTTATAGCATGGTTCAATGGTTTGGAAGGGAAAATCCCACCACAGCTGGGTAATTGCAAGAATCTAAAGGATCTTATTCTCAACAATAATCAAATTAGTGGTGAAATTCCTGTTGAATTATTCAATTGCAGTAATCTTGAATGGATATCTCTCACCAGCAATGAACTAACTGGTCAAATCCCACGAGAATTTGGCCTTTTGACAAGGCTAGCTGTATTGCAGCTTGCAAATAATAGCTTAAGTGGAGAGATTCCTGGAGAGTTAGGAAATTGTAGCAGTTTGGTTTGGTTAGATTTGAACAGCAACAAGCTCACAGGAGAAATCCCACCTCGACTTGGCCGTCAGCTCGGGGCAAAAGCATTGAGTGGAATTCTCGCCGGCAACACTTTGGTGTTTGTACGAAATGTTGGAAATTCGTGTAAAGGAGTTGGAGGCTTGTTGGAATTTTCTGGAATCCGCCCTGAAAGACTGTTGCAGATACCGACACTAAAAAGTTGTGATTTTGCGAGGATGTATTCTGGGGCAGTACTGAGCCTTTTTACTCGGTACCAAACTTTGGAGTATCTAGATCTTTCTTACAATCATCTTCGAGGAAAGATCCCAGACAAAATAGGGGAGATGATTGCTTTGCAGGTTCTTGAATTAGCTCATAACCAGCTATCTGGGGAGATTCCCTCTTCACTTGGCCAGCTCAAGAATTTAGGAGTATTTGATGCATCACATAACAGGTTGCAAGGTCAAATTCCTGAGTCTTTTTCAAATTTATCTTTCCTGGTGCAGATTGATCTGTCAAACAATGAATTAACAGGGCCAATTCCACAAAGGGGACAGCTTAGTACACTTCCAGCAAGTCAATATGCAAATAATCCTGGACTTTGTGGGGTTCCGCTGCCTGAATGCCGAAATGGAAACAATCAACCAGCTTTAAATCCAGGTGCAGACGGAGACAAAAAAGGCCGTAGACTAGCAGCTGCGGCATGGGCTAACAGCATTGTCATGGGGGTCCTCATTTCTATTGCTTCCATATGCATTTTGATTGTGTGGGCAATTGCTGTGCGTGCAAGGCGTAAGGAAGCAGAGGAGGTCAAGATACTTAACAGTTTGCAAGCATCCCATGCAGCCACAACATGGAAGATTGACAAGGAGAAAGAACCATTGAGCATCAATGTGGCAACATTCCAAAGGCAACTAAGAAAACTCAAATTCTCCCAACTCATCGAAGCAACGAATGGTTTCTCTGCAGCAAGTCTTATTGGATGTGGCGGGTTTGGAGAAGTTTTCAAGGCCACGTTGAAGGATGGATCACGTGTTGCAATTAAAAAGCTCATTCGATTGAGCTGCCAGGGAGATCGAGAATTCATGGCCGAAATGGAAACACTAGGAAAAATAAAGCATAGGAATCTTGTGCCTCTATTGGGTTATTGCAAAGTTGGTGAGGAAAGGCTGCTCGTATATGAATTCATGCAATTTGGAAGTCTTGAAGAGGTGCTCCACGGAAAAACAAAGGCACAAGACCAGCGGATTCTAACATGGGAAGAAAGGAAAAAGATTGCGAGAGGTGCTGCCAAAGGACTATGTTTCCTACATCACAATTGCATTCCCCACATCATACATCGGGACATGAAGTCAAGCAATGTACTACTAGATCGTGAAATGGAAGCAAGGGTCTCTGATTTTGGAATGGCAAGACTAATAAGTGCACTAGACACTCATCTCAGTGTAAGCACGTTAGCGGGTACACCAGGTTACGTCCCGCCAGAGTATTATCAAAGTTTCAGGTGCACTGCAAAAGGGGATGTCTATTCCTTTGGGGTTGTCCTATTGGAATTATTGACGGGAAAACGCCCAACCGATAAAGATGATTTTGGGGACACCAACTTGGTGGGGTGGGTGAAATTGAAGGTAAGAGAAGGGAAACAAATGGAAGTAATTGATCCAGAATTGCTTTTGGTTACTAAAGGAACCGATGAAGCTGAAGCTGAAGAAGTAAAAGAAATGGTGAGGTACTTGGACATAACATTACAGTGTGTGGATGACTTTCCCTCCAAGCGACCAAGCATGTTGCAGGTTGTGGCCATGTTAAGAGAGCTGATGCCCGGATGTGGCAATGGAACCTGCAACACCGGTTGAAAAAGGATCTTATTTTAAATTAGAGTAAGAAAGACAAGCTTCTTAAGATTTGTTGTTCAAGAGTTTTGTTGTACCTACTCCGCAAGTTTTTGTTTCCCTTTTGTTTTTTTTTTACTTCTTTTGCTCTGGTTATTGCCGCCTAACAGTGAATATGAGCATATTCCATATTGGCTTATAACTTTGCAGAATGTTTGGAGTTTGTAAAATGTAAACAATGATATGAGAAACTATATGTAAATGGAATAGGGTGGTAAGGTTCTTCTAGGCGTTTAAACAAGCTGGTGGTACGCTTATTTTGTCATACTAAATGATGTCTTTGAAATTCTGCGCAATAGATTTATGAAAAAAAAAATTTTAAATAATTTTATTTTAAATTCTTTTTATATTTATAATCAATCTTAAATTTTTTTATTAAAATAATTATTTTAAATAATTTTATTTTTATAATTATTTTTTACTCTAAAACAAAATAAACTCTTTATTTTCACACTTTTATCTTTAGCAGCAAAGCTATTTTTTGATGAACAACTTTCAGCCAAAAAAAAAAAAAAAATTGTTGTATTTATTTGCATTGTTGAAAATTTATATTATTTTTATGTTTTTTAAAAAATTATAATAGATAGTGTTAGTTTGTTGTGCTGCACGTGAAGAATGTGGGAGTATACAAATTTTCATCCAAAATTTTCAGATTTTAACTTGAAATCATGAAAAATATTGATTTTGAGTGGATGGGGGGGATGTCAGCACCTGTGCCGGTGCTGATAAGAATAGCCACCGATGGCAGCCATGTTGGATAAAATTACCAAATACACCTAAAATGCCATAAAACGAAACCATTTGTACCAAAAATGCTCTAAATTGTTATGTAACATTTTCATATTTTTCATAAAGGATAGAAAATAATTTAAAATATCATCATCAATACTAAAATTAGTAAAAATATTTCTAAAATGTCATTATATTAACTAGAGATGCTCTAAAATACCATAAAATGTTATTAAACTTAATATGTTATTTTAAAATACTGTCGTGCTAGTTAAAAATACTTAAAACTGTTATCAAATGTCACGTTTACACAAAATACAATGTAAAATTTCATAAATGTAACACTTACATTAAATACACTATAAAATACTATAAAACATCTTTGTATTGGCCAAAAAAACATTATAAATTAATTGAAAACATCAATATCTATGCCAAAATCACCAAATATGTGCATGGAATATTGCCATAATTACCAAATACGCTTTAAAATGCCACAAAATATTATTGTTTGCACCAAAAATACATTAAAATATTAGAAAACAACTTCATATTAGTCATGAATACTATAAACTAATTTAAAACATCATCATTGATGCCAAAATTGCTAAAAATGTTTAAAACATCACTATATTAACCAAATATACTTTAAAATGCTATAAAACATCATCAGACATAATATGTTGCTTTAAAATATTGCCATGGTTGTCAAAAATACTCCAAACTATTCTAGAATCTCACTGTTTTCACCAAATACCACGTAAAATACCATAAAATGTCGTTGTTTGCATTAAATAAATTATAGAATTCTCTCAAACATCTTCTTGTTGGCTAAAAACACTATAAATTAGTTTAAACCATTACCATCTATGCCACAACTATCACAAATGTTTCTGAAATGTTACAACATTTGTTAAACATGATCTAAAATGCCATAAAACGTCACCATTTGAATGGAAAACACTCCAAGATGTCACTATTTACACCAAATACACTTTAAAATGTCGTAAAACGTATTTGTTTTGGCCGGAAACACTAGAAGTTGATTTCAAACATCACCATCTATGCAAAAATCACCAAAAATGTGTCCAAAATGTTGTCGTAATTAACAAATACACTCGAAAATGCCATAAAACGTTACCGTTTGTCCCAAAAATGCTCTAAAATGCTATGAAACATATTTGTATTTGCTAACAAGGCTATAAATTATTTTTGAACATCATTGTCGATGCCAAAATTGGTAAAAGGGTTTCTAAAATATTGCAGAAATAACCAAATACATTCTAAAATGCCATAAAATATCATCAATCATCTGCTTTAAAATATTTACGTGCTTTTAAAAAATACTCTAATATTTTCTAATTTTTGCCAAGACAAGGTCAAATACCATAAAACATCATTGTTCACACTAATTACACTATAAAATGCTCTAAAATATCTTCGTACTGCTTAAAAACAATAAATTATTTAAAAACTATTGGTATATGCTATAAATTCAATAGTGTTTTGGATGTTTAACACATTTGTATTATGACATTTTTATTTATATATATTATTTGATTATTTCATTATTACATATATCTGTGTTTAATAAATATAATAGTATCCTTAAAATATTAAATTCAATTAGTTAGATACTAATCTTAAATATCCCTAATTAAATATTGTTGTACATAGAATAATAATAAAACATGAAAACTAGTATGTATAATAACTGATAACAATTTGTGTGTATTATGATATGAAATATCAAATCAACATATGGGTATAAGTTAGCAAATTAATGTATTAGATCGACACATCATAAGAATGTTAAGTGGATCATTATATAAGTGTTATAAGCAATTCTCATAATGACAATGATGTATGTGATCTTTAAACTTGAGATTACCATAATTCTCAACATAAAAAGTGATATATTTTGATATTTTCAAACGTCATCAATAATAAGATAGATTATAAAAGAAATAATCAAATATATCATAACTCGTGTAAAGGGATGTATACAATTAAAATAATCTTTATCCCTCTTATAAAATGGGAGTTATATCTTGGATTGTTTAATTGAGTAAAATTTTGATAAATATATGACTATACTCAAATAAGTTAATATATGATATTAACTTTATTTGATAGAAGTCTATTGGGAATATGAAAGAAATATAAAATTAAATCATACGAAAATAACACATTCCATATCTCATGTTTAATTAAAATATGTAAAATAAAAAGATTGAATTATACAGTAATATTGGTCACGGATAAGGTGATATTAAACTACTAACATTTTTATCACTTGGGTAATCATAATATGTTACTAGATATTGCTCATTACTTGTAATATTAAAATTAAATTTTTATGTTACTGCCAACGTTACGAAAATTTATTGGGTTACACATTATGATCAAGGATATTATATATATATATATATATAATATCCTAAATAGGTTTAGAATTCGTTGAACTATTTGGATATTAATTTTAATGAAGCCCATTATGTAAAGATTGAATTAAATTTACTAGTGTCTACTTTACTAAATAAATTGGGTTTTATAAGAAAGCCCAACTAAATAGTTTAAGTCAAAATTAAAAATATAAAATAATACTATAAATATGTAATATTTACATTTTTGCTAAGGGCCAAGGGTTAGTTTTTGCATCCTTACTTTTGAGAAGCGAAAAATGCACATAATATTATAAACTCAAATTATAAAAACTAACACTCCGATTAGATTCTTGATCGTGTGGATACCATAGAGATATAAAAGTAATTGATTTGTATTCGTGGTTTAATAAGGATTGTAAACTAGAGGTATGTATATATTTACGGTATTAAATTAATACATATAATAACACTAGAATTTGTAGCATGAATCTTAGAAACCAAACCTTTATTTTGTATAATTTTATTGCATGTTTATGTACTGATTTGCTTACATGGTATCAAAGCCAACTTGCAAAATAAACCTAGACGTTTTCTTTGTATATGAATTTGCATATATGTGTTTTGGTATGTGAATGCAGTTGAATATGATTATAATTGTTTTCTTTGTATATGAGTCTACATATATGCATTTTGGTATGTGAATGCAATTGAATATGATTCTAATCACTCTCTTTGTATAAGAATCTGCATATATGTGCTTTAATAGGTGAATATGATTAAAAATGATTTTGATCATTTTCTTTGAATATGAATCCGCATATATGTGTTTTCATATATGAATGCGATTGAATATGATTCTAATTGTTTATATATATATATATATAATTATCCTCATATATGTGTTTTGACACGCAAATGCGATTGAATAAGATTCTATTTATTTTCTTTGTATATGAATCACATATGTGCTTTGGTATGTAAATGCGATTGAATATGATTCTAATCGTTTTCTTTATATATGAATCTGCATACATGTGCTCTAGCATATGAATGAAATTGAATATAATTAACGTAATGTTAGTACAACTAATTGAATTTACTATTTTAAGGGTATTATTATATTTATTAAATATACAAATATGTAATAATGAAATAATTAATAATATATATAAATTAAAATGTCATGATACAAATATGTCAAACATCCAATATACTATATAATAGGAATAATATATGTTGGTATATTTGTATCCAATAATATTATTTAAATAATTAAATGATATATATAAATCCTATCGAGTATAAAGTATTTATTATTCGATCTAGTGTTTTTCTAGAGAGAGAATTCATCTCAAAAAAGACCACTTGAAAAATAATAAAACTTAAAGAAATTTGAGATCCATAAGAAATAACTGAAACACATATCAAAATTGTAAAAATTGTGATGATTTCAAGCATTTAATATCATTTTCAATCAAATCGAGCACGTTTTAAAGCAATTTGTATCTTTTTTTTATTTTTAAAGAAAATAGTGATGTTTAAAGTATTTTATTGCATTTTTGGCAGAAATGTTAACATTATGAAGCATATTATATAGTTTTTGGCAAAAATAGAGATACATTTTTACATGAAATAATGATATTTTAAAGTATTTTATTACACTTTTGGCAAATTTTGCAATACTTTGAATCATGTTATTTCATTTTCGATTAAATCATATATGTTTTAAAGTAATTTGAAATATTTTTTTATAGATTTTTAAGGAAAGCGGTGATATATTAAAGTATTTTATTACATTTTTTTAAGACACTGTGAAGTTTAAACATACATTATACAGTTTTTGGTAAAAATATTGATGATTTTAAGTATATTATATCATTTTCGATCAAATTGGATATGTTTTAAAGCAATTTGAACTGTTTTGACAAATTTTTGAGGAAAACGGTGATGTGTTAACACATTTTGTTGTGCTTTTAGTAGAAAATTGTAACATTTTAACGCACGTTATATAGTTTTTGGCAAAAAACGAAGATGCTTTAAGGTACTTTATTAAATTTTTGCATTAAACGATAATGTTCTAAAGTATTTTGTTGCACTTTCAGTAAAAATTGTGATGATTTGAATCATATTATTTCATTTTCGATAAAATTGGGTATGTTTTGAAGCATCTTGAACCATTTTTATAGATTTTTAAGAAAAATTGTGATGTGTTAAAATATTTTATTGCATTTTTGATAAAAATTATGACATTTTAACGCACGTTATATAATTTTTGGCAAAAAACGTAGATGCTTGAATGTACTTTATTCAACTTTTGCATTAAACGATGATGTTCTAAAGTATTATGTTCTATTTTTGAAAAAAAAATGTGATGATTTCAAGCAAAATATATTATTTTTTTTTATCAAATTAGGTATATTTTAAAGCAATTTAAACCATTTTTATGGATTTTTACTGTTAATGATGATGTGTTAAAGCATTTTATTGCATTTTTTTTTTATAAAAATTGTAACATTTTAACACAGGTTATATAGTTTTTGGCAAAAACAGAGGTGGTCCAAGGGACTTTATTAAATGTTTTACATTAAACAGTGATATTTTAAAATATTTTTGACAAAAATTATAATGATTTAAAGTATATTATATCATTTTCGATCATATTGAATATATTTTAATGTGATTTCCACCATTTTAATGCATTTTTAAAGAAAATGGTAATGTTATAATGCATTTTACAGCATTTTTAGCAGAAATAGCAATGTTTTAAAGCATGTTATATCATTTTTAGCAAAAAAAAATATGCTTCAAGGTATTTTATTGTAGTTTTACATTAAATGATGATATTTTAAAGCATTTTGTTGCACTTTCGCCAAAAATTGTGATGATTTCAAACATCTAATATCATTTTCAATTAAATTGAGCACATTTTAAAGCAGTTTATTTCATTCTTTTCTATTTTTAAAGAAAATAGTGATGTTTAAAATATTTTATTATTTTTTTGATGGAAATGGTGATGTTATAAGGCACATTATACAGTTTTTTGGCGAAAACAAAGACGTTTCAAGCCATTGTGAAGCATTTTGCATTAAACGGTGATGTTGATGATTTGAATCATGTTATTTCATTTTCGATCAAATGGGGTATGTTTTAAAGTAATTTGATACATTTTTATGGAATTTTAACAAAAGCAGTGATGTGTTAAAACATTTATTGCTTTTTTTTTTCAGAAATTGTAACATTTTAACGTACATTATATAGTTTTCAGCTAAAATAAAGATTCTTCAAGGCACTTTATTGAATTTTTGCATTAAATGGTGATCTAATAAAGCATTTTATTGCATTTTTGACAAAAATTATGATGATTTTAAGCATGCTATGTCATTTCCGATCAAATCGGGTATGCTTTAATGCGATTTGAACTATTTTTATAGATTTTTAAGAAAAATGGTGATGTGTTAACACATTTTGTTGCATTTTAGCAGAAAATTGTGACACTTTAATGCACGTTATATAGATTTTGACAAAAACAAAGATATTTCATGGCACTTTATTGAATTTTTACATTAAACAGCGATGTACTAAAACATTTTGTTGCACTTTTGGCAAATTGTGATGATTTGAATCATGTTAATTCATGTTTGATCAAATTGGGTATGTTTTGAAGCATCTTGAGCTATTTTTATAGATTTTTCAGAAAAACGGTGATGTGTGAAAATATTTTATTTAATTTTTGCATTATACAGTAATGTTCTGAAGTATTTTGTTCCACTTTCAGCAAAAATTGTAATGATTTCAAGCATGTTAT
The DNA here is from genome assembly GCA_032402905.1 of Khaya senegalensis. Taxonomy (NCBI): domain Eukaryota; kingdom Viridiplantae; phylum Streptophyta; class Magnoliopsida; order Sapindales; family Meliaceae; genus Khaya; species Khaya senegalensis. Next base: position 5,687,662 of record CP135534.1, on the reverse strand, counting down.
ATCATTTTTAATCAAATAGGGTATGTTTTAAATATATTTGATCTATTTTTTATAGATTTTTATGGTAAACAGTGATTTGTTAAAGTATTTTATTATGTTTTGGCAAAAATCGTAACATTTTAATGCACATTATATAGTTTTTGGCAAAAACTGAGGTGTTTCAAGGCATTTTATTGAATTTTTACATTAAACAATGATGTCTGAAAGCATATTATTGCACTTTTGGCAAAATTTATAATGATTTAAAGCATATTATATTATTTTCGATCAAATCGACCACATTTTAAAGTAATTTGTGCCTTCTTTTTTTTTTTTTTTTTCATTTTTTAAGAAAACAGTGATGTTTAAAGCATTTTATTGCAATGGTAATGTTATAAGGCATGTTATATAGTTTTTGGCGAAAACAGAGATGCTTTAAGGTATAGGTTTTTTACATTAAACGATGATGTTCTAAAGTATGTCGTTGCACTTTGTTGAAAATGATAATTACAACAACTAATTAGATTTTGGTTGACTCATTATCATTTCACACAATTTAGAAGGCATATTACAAGCATATAGAGAAAGTGGATACAAGAAGATATAAACTAGCCGTTTAAATAGTGATCGTTGTGCACAGTAGTCGTTGTAAACAGTAATGATCAAAAAATTTTGACAAACTAGCTGTTACAAACTTATGTATATAAACACATCATTGTAAATGAAAAAGATAAAAAAAAAAAAATTCTTTATTCCTTCATCAATACTTTCTTTCACATTTGAATCTTCTTCATTTCTTCATTAATATATTTTTTTCACATGGTATCAGAGTAAGTTTCATCCTAAATCTACCTTTCATCCTTTGTTATTTGTTGGTTCTTGGTACATTAAAACATTCCCCTTCAAAGCCGAATTAAGAAATGAAAAAGGAGCGCTCGTCATACAACACCAAGAACAAGAGTTCCTTCAAGGGAGTTGATAATGAAGGTAACACCACCTTGAAACTTACCACATTTCCCTTGAATGGAAAAAATTATTCAATTTGGCTCAATCCCGTTGAAAGAGCATTATGTGGAAAACGAGCATTATACTTTGTCAATGGAAGAATCACAAAGCCCACTAACACATCAAGTGAGGAATACGAAGATTGGTGTTATAATGACAATTTGGTGTATACATGAATTTTGAATTCTATGGAGCTGTCCTTGATAGGTGCATTCTCAAAGGCTGAATCTTTTAAAGCACTTTGGGAATCTATCAAGAGGTAATTTGGTCATCATGGAAACTTGATGAAAATATATGAGTTGAAGCACTTCATCAACAATATCAATCTTGGTGGAGATGATCCAATAGAGTACAACACTAAAATGAAGGAGGCATGGGATGAACTTCAATCCTTAAGGCCGACTACTACCATTATTGAAGAAGTAGAAAAAAGAGCCAATAAGCATCTTGTAATCTCATATTTGATGGGTTTGGATTCCGACTACAATGATCTTAGAAACCACATCTTTAGAATTGAGCCTTTGCCCCATTATGATGATATTGTAAACAAGGTGAATAAAGAGTACATGTAAAGAAAAATTTTAAATGGGAACTCCAGTTAGGCAGAAAGAGGTGTTTGGTAGATAGCAAGGAAGAATGTATGATGGTTCAAGGAGTGAAAGTCAAGGCTAAGTGCAATAAATGTGGATAGATGCACAACCCCAAGGACAAATGTTGGAAGTGTGGCCATTGCAAGGTGCTGGGTCATATTAAAGAAAAATATTAGATGCTCAATCCACATTTTAGGCCAAACAATTACAAGGAGAAGGCACCACCACAAAGTGATCAAAATGCAATGGAAAAAGACAACTCAAATCTCCTTTAGGATTTGGCAAAGTTACTTCAGAACCATCTCCCAGATTCCTCTCAAGGTATGGTTTCCAACTCACATTTTAATTTTGACCCCTGGATTATTGATTTAGGTGCCACTAATCATATATTTAGAAATAAAACAAGGCATTTAGAATAGAAACCCTAGAAAATTTTAGAAATATGACAATAGCCAATGGTAGTAAAATACCTATTAAAGGACTAGGAGACGTTAAAGTTTTATCTAAGAAAACAAAAGACCTTTATATGCCAAATTTCTCATCAAATTTGTTGTCGGTTAGTAAGATAACAAAAGACTTAAATTGTTGTATCATCTTTGAACCCAATAAAGTGATATTTCAGGACTTACTAATTGGGAAGAAGATTGGTGATGGAAGACTACACGTCAGCCTATATTTTTTGGATAGCATTAATCAAGCTCTTAGAGTTGAAAAAGACCGTAGACTCCAAAAACTTTGGCATGCAATAGTAAGACATCCTTCTAGCAACACTCTGTGCAAAATGATTTCAAATATGAAGTTTGGTGATTTTAAACAATGTATGGCCTGTAATATAGGAAAACAAACTAAATTTCCTTTTGTACATTCGAAAACTTGTTATAATGAAACTTTTGATTTTATACACTCTAATTTATGGACTTCTCCTTTAGAATCTCATAACGGCTTTAAATATTTTGTAATATTCATTGACCACAAGTTTAGATACACTTGGATATATTTGATTAATCAGTTGTACTTTCGGCAAAAATTATGATGAGTTAATGCATGTTACATCATTTTCAATCAAACAAGGTATGTTTTAAAGAACCTTGAACCATTTTTATAGATTTTTATACAAAATGGTGATATGTTAAAGCATTTGATTGCATTTGATAGAAATTGTGACGTTTTAATGCATGTTATATATTTTTTTTAGGTAAAATGGAGATTCTTAAATGCACTTTATTCTATTTTTGCATTAATTGGTGATGTTTCAAAATATTTTTTTGCACTTTTGGCAAAAAATTATGATGATTTAAAGCATATTATATCATTTTCGATTAAATTGGGTATGTTTGAAAGCAATTTGAAGTATTTTCATGGATTTTTATGCAAAATCTAATGTGTTAAAGTGTTTTATTGTATTTATTAAAGGACATAGTGATGACTTAAAGCACGTTACGCAATTTTTGGCTACAACAGAGATCCTACAAGACCCTTTCTATCATTTTGCATTAAAGGGTGATGCTTCAAAGCATTTTCTTGCACTTTTGGCAAAATTTGTAATGATTTATTGCATATTATATCATTTTCAATCAAATTGAGCATGTTTTAAGGAAATTTTAGTAATTTTTTTTTATGTATTTTTAAGGTAATTGGTGATGTGTTAAATTATTTTATTGTATTTTAGGCAAAAATTTTAACATTTTAACACACGTTATACAGTTTCGGCAAAAATGAAGATACTTCAAAGTAATTTATTCAATGTTTGCATTAAATGGTAATGTTCTAAAGCATTTTGTTGCGCTTTGGGCAAACATTATGATGAGTTAAAGCATGTTATATCATTTTCTATCAAATCAGGTATGTTTTAAAGCAATTTGAACCATTTTTATGGATTTTTATGGAAAATGGTGATGTGTTAAAATATTTTGTGGCATTTTTGGTAGAAATTGTGATGTTCTAGTGCACGTTATACAATTTTCTGCAAAATCAAAGATGCTTCGAAGCAATTTATTCAATTTCTACATTAAATAGTGATGTTCTAAAGCATTTTGTTGCACTTTGGCAAAAATTATGTTGAGTTAAAGTATGTTATATCATTTTTAATCAAATTTGGTATGTTTTAAAGCAATTTTAACATTTTTTTTATGGATTTTTATGCAAAATAGTGATTTCTTAAAGCATTTTAATGCTTTTTTGGCTAAAATTGTGACGTTCTAACGCACATTATATATTTATTGGCTAAAACAAAGATGCTTCAATGCACTTTGTTACATCTTTTGCATTGAATGGTGATGTGCCAAAGCATTTTCTTACACTTTCGACAAAAATTGTGATGATTTAAAAAATGTTATATCATTTTCAATCAAATCGAACATGTTTTAGAGCAATTTGAGCAATTTTTATGGATTTTAATGTAAGATGGTGATGTGTTAAAGTATTTTATTGCATTTTTGGCAGAAATTATGGCGTTCTAGTGCACGTTCTACAGTTTTCTGAAAAATCAAAGATGCTTTGAAGCAATTTATTCAATTTTTGCATTAAATAGTGATGTTCTAAAGCATTTTGTTGCACTTTGGGCAAAAATTATGTTGAGTTAAAGTATGTTAAATCATTTTTAATCAAATTTGTTATGTTTTAAAGTAATTTGAACCATTTATATAGATTTTTATGCAAAACAGTGATTTCTTAAAGCATTTTTTTTTTTTTTGCAGAAATTGTGACGTTCTAAAGCATGTTATCTATTTTTCTGTTAAAACAAAGATGCTTCGATGCACTTTATTCCATGTTTGCATTAAACATTGACATTCCAAAGCATTTTCTTGCACTTTTGACAAAAATTGTGATGATTTAAAGAATGTTATATCATTTTCAATCAAATCAGGCATATTTTAGAGTAATTTGAGCAATTTTTATGGACTTTTATGAAAAACAATGATGTGTTAAAGTATTTTATTGCATTTTTGGCAGAAATTATGATGTTTTAACATACTTTGTATAGCTTTTGGCAAAAATTAAGATGCTTCAAAGTAATTTTTTCAATTTTTGCATTAAACGGTGATATTTTAAAGCATTTTGTTGAACTTTGGGCGAATATTATTATGAGTTAAATCATGTTATATCATTTTTTATGAAATCGGGTGAGTTTTAAAGCAATTTGAACTTTTTTATATATTTTTATGCAAAATAGTGATGTGTCAATGCATGTTCTTGCATTTTTGGTAGAAATTCTAGCAACACACGTTATATATTTTTCAGCTAAAATGAAGATGTTTCAATACACTTTAGACAAACATTATGGTGAATTAAAGCATATTATATCATTTTTTATCAAATCGGCTATTTTTTAAAGCAATTTGAACCAATTTTTTAGATTTTTATGGGAAACAGTGATGCAAATTAAGGAGCAAATGAAAGTCAATTAGAAGTCTTCGATGTCAATAAGGTCAAAATATCTAATTATGAGTTAATAGAACCATTGGAGTGGCCTAGTGGACTTATAATAAGGAGTCGTGCAAAAAAACTTAAAGCAATCCTCTTTACGCACATTCAAAAGTTTTTGTGTGAAAATAGGGCACGCAGCGACATTGAGGGAGCCTCGCAGCTTATTACTATTATTTACGCATGTTTTAAATAATTAATTAGAAAATTTAGCTATTATTTAGGAAGTTAATTAGCTTAATTTATTTTAATTGTCTTTATTAATTAAGTTATCTAATGATTGTCTAATTTTATTTTATAGGATATGTTCAAAAAAAGTTTCCTTAGCTGTGAGATTTAGTCAAAGTGCATTAATTAAGATCTCAATAAATCATACAAATCTGGATATTCTAAAGACAAGTAAGAAAGGATGCAAGTAATGAAGTGCAAAATCAAATCTTAACCAAATTTATACTTTATGTATTAATTATTAGATTTCTTAATTCTGTAAACTTTTATATATTTTCCTAAATTACTCTTTATTATCTTAGGAAAGTTTTTATTCTAATTATACTAGGATTAGATTTAAGACTATTATAAATAGTGTTCTTTTTTTTTTTCAAATGAAGGAGGTTTTGCTTAACAAAAAAATTTTTAGGAATTATTTTCTCTTCATTATTCTTTTTTACAACTTAGAACTTATCAAGCTCGCTTATGGCGTTCTACCTAGGCTTATCAAGAACTCTTTGTTGTTCTATCAACAAAATTCTTGTGACGTCGAAACCTTCCAAAATACTTAATTCTTAGACTTTCCTTGAAACTCTGCTTCCGTGACAATTCGTTTCTTTCAAAGCTCGTATCATTTGGTATCAGAGCAAGACTCTAGAATTAAGGTTCGTTCTATCCTTTTTTTATTTTTATTTTTTTTTCTCTTTTCTTCTTCTACCTTCTGTTTGTTCGATATTTAATTTTTATCTTTTAACCTCATAATTGAACCAACCAGCCACCAAACCACCTTGGCCATGACCATCATCCTTGGTTCGTAACTTCTAAACTGGCCACGTGCACCCTAGGCAATATTTCTTGTTTGTCCTACTTGCCTTATTGGTTCTATATTTATTTTTTTAAGAAAAGGAAAAAAAAAAGAAGGCAAATTACAGGAAAGGAAAATATCCTTAAATGCTAATTAAGACCAAAATATTATGTCAATAATTGGGAACCAAAAGCTACCAAATTTCTTACAATTTTTGGCAACTAAATTAGGACATTTACAATTTCTAGCCTTTGCCAAAATTATATTTCTAACTAAAATCACAGCATATCCAACTACCTTACCAATTCTTTTCACTCCTAATTATACCAATTCTGGCCAATACCTAAACTTACCAGAAACTTTTCTTACCACTTCCTAAACTGACCGCCTTTTAAGCCACCTAAATTTGTAAGCTTTCCTTCTTTTGTTTTTACCATTAAGATTGAAAATTTTCTTGATTTGTCTCTGGTTGAACAATGAAAACAGCTTTAATTTGTTTAAGAGTTTAATTAAGAGCATATGAAGAGAAATTGAGTGAAAAAAGGCAAGGAGAGCGAGCATCCCTTATAAAAGCCATATTAAGAGTGAAACATGAGAGCTGTGAGTATATTGTTGAGTGACAAGAAAAGAAAGAGAGTTTTGTGAGACTTATTTTTCTATTCTAATCTTCCTTTTTAGATCTAAAACACCATGGCACACAGAGACAAGACCACTGATGACCAACCAAAATATGTCGATGCCTTTAAATTTGATGCATTACAAGGACATGTTTTGAGACTTGAACGTGTAATGAATGATTACCGTGATTTGTTGGAGAAGACGGAAGCTACTTTGGAGAAAAACAATGCCACCATGGACAATATACAAAGAACCATAGAACAATTATCGACCGGAACACACGACACTAATGGACAAGGAAGAAGACAAACTGGGATACATTACGAAACTGAAAATCACGATTTTGATGATGCAACATTTGAAGCACCAAAGGAGAACTGAGGGAGATATGATTATGCGGATCGTAACATTGGGAGTATTAAGATGAGAATTCCATCTTTCCAAGGCAAGGTTGACCCTGATTCATACCTTGAATGGGAATGCATAGTTAAGATGGTTTTCAATTGTCACAATTACTCAAATGAGAAAAAGGTATGTCTTGCCGCCGTAGAATTCCATCTTTGGTGGGATCAACTTATTTTGAGTAGGCGACGAAATAAAGAACCACTTGTTAGTATATGGGAGGAGATGAAAGTGTTTCATTCCTAACCATTACTATAGGGAACTACATCAACGTTTGCAGAGATTGACTCAAGGATCCAAATATGTGGAAGCCTACTATAAAGAGATGGAGATCGCAATGATCTGAGCAAATCTTGAGGAGGATCATGAGGCTACTATGGCTAGGTTCTTACAAGGATTGAATCATGAGATTGCTGATATTGTTGAATTATAATATTATGTTGATATTGAGGACATGGTTCACATGGCAATGAAGGTAAAGAGGCAATTGAAACAAAAGAAGCTTTCTAAGTCCACTTATGGATCTAGTTTGAATTTAAAATCTTGAAAATCTGATGGAAACAAGCAAAACACAAAATCTGATTTAAAAAGCAAGACAGAGAGTTCTAACCCTAAGGAGGCTGAGAGAATCAAAGAAAAAGATACCAATTCTAATTCTTCTAAGCCTCGTAATGTTAAATGCTTTAAGTGTTCTGGTGTAGGGCATGTCGCTTCTCAATGCCCAAATAGAAGGACCATAATGATCATGTCAGAATCTAATAAAGATGATGATGAAGTCGTGAATGCAGAAATGTCAACTCTTGAAGATACAAGTGATGAAGACAAGCTTGAAGATCCACATGAATTTAAAGGAGAATGTCTAGTGACGCGTAAGGCATTAAATGCACAAATCAAAGATGATGAAACTGAGCAACGTGAGAATATCTTTCATACTAGGTGTCTAATTAATAACAAGTTATGTAATGTTGTTATTGATAGTGGCAGTTGTACTAATGTGGCTAGCACACTTATGGTAAAGAAACTTGGCCTTCCCTTGTTAGATCATCTTAAGCTTTACAAGTTACAGTGGTTAAACAATTGTGGCGAGCTTAGAGTTGATAAGCAAGTTTTAGTGTCCTTTGCTAGAGAAAAGTATCATGATGAAGTTTTATGTGATGTAGTCCCTATGCAAGCTAGTCATATGCTGTTAGGGCGTCCTTGGCAGTATGATAGGCAAGTCACACATGATGAGTATAAGAACCATTACTCTTTTGTCATGAATCATAAGAAGTACAATTTCATTCCCCTATCGTCGCATTTTGTGCATGAGGATCAATCAAGAATTAAAAGAGATATAGAGCTGAGTGAAAAAGAAAGAGTGAACCAAGAAGCAGCAAAAGAAAAACAAAATGAGGGTGTGGAAAAAAAATGCAAAATTTGAGAGCATGAGTGAAAAGAAAAGTGGGAAAAAATCAGAGGAAAGTAAAACAAAAAAAAAAGAGAGTCTTTATGCAAGCATGAGTGATATGAGGGGTGCTATTCATTCTCACTGATCAATCCTTGTGCTCTTGTACAAAGAAGTATGTTTGAGCACTAATGAGCTTGATCTTTCTCTTCCTTCTCTGATTACTTCTCTTTTGCAGGAATTTGAGGATATCTTTCCAGAGGAGACTCCGAGTGGACTGCCACCCATTCGAGGCATTGAGCATTAGATTGACTTCATTCCTGGAGCTTCTATTCCTAATCAACCTGCTTATAGATGTAATCCAGAGGAAACGAAAGAGATACAAAGACAAGTGAAAGACTTAATGTCAAAAGGGTACGTGCAAGAGAGCATGAGTCCATGTGCTGTTCCTATTCTTCTTGTACCTAAAAATGATGAATCATGGAGAATGTACGTAGATTGTTATGCCATTAACAACATCACAGTTAAGTATCGTCACCCTATTCCTAGGTTAGATGATATGTTAGACGAATTGCATGGTGCATCTATATTCTCTAAAATTGATTTGAAAAGTGGTTATCATCATATTAGGATGAGAGAGGGAGATGAATGAAAAACTACATTTAAGACTAAATTTGGATTGTATGAGTGGTTAGTTATGCCTTTTAGTCTTACGAATGCACCGAGTACATTTATGCACTTAATGAATCATGTATTACGAGCTTTCATTGGTAAATTTGTTGTTGTTTACTTCAATGATATTTTAATTTACAGCAAGTGTCTAAATGATCATATTCAACATTTGCATTGCATTTTATATACTTTTCGCAAAGAGAAACTTTATGCTAATCTTAAAAAGTGCACATTTTGCACAGATAGCATTGTTTTTCTTGGTTTTGTAGTGAGCTCAAAAGGACTGCAAGTTGATGAGGAAAAGATAAAAGCGATACGAGATTGGCCTACTCCCAAAAGTGTAACTGAAGTTAGGAGTTTCCATGGTTTGGAAAGTTTCTATCGTCGTTTTATTAAAGACTTCAGCACCATTGCAGCATCTCTCACTGAGGTTATCAAGAAAAACATGGCATTCATGTAGGGAGAAGCACAAGATAAGTCATTTCTTTGTCTTAAAGATAAGTTAATTTCTGCACCTGTACTATCACTTCTAGATTTTTCCAAGACATTTAAAATCAAATGTCTTGCTTCTGGTGTAGGAATTGGAGCTATTTTAATGCAAGAGAAGAAACCTATAGCATACTTCTCTGAAAAGCTGAACAGAGCCACCTTGAAGTACCCCATATATGACAAGGAGATGTATGCACTTATTAGAGCCTTAGAGACATGACAGCACTATTTATGGCCTAAAGAGTTCATAATTCATACGAATCATGAGTCTCCAAAACAAGCTGAATCAAAGACATGCAAAATGGGTTGAATTCCTTGAGACATTTTCTTATGTAATTTGATACAAACAAGGCAAGAAAAATGTAGTTGCTGGTGCACTTTTAAGGAGGTACGTGTTTCTTACTTTCTTAAACTCTAAATTGCTTGGTTTTGAGTTTATAAAGGAATTGTATCCTACAGATCATGATTTTGCCATTGTGTATGATGCATGTAAGCATGCTGTATTTGATAAGTTTTTTAGACATGATAGTTATCTTTTTAGGGAGAAACGTGTGTGCATTCCACATAGTTCACTTAGGGAGTTGCTTGTTAGATAGTCACATGATGGAGGATTGATGGGGCATTTTGGTATTCAAAGGACTTTAGACATACTTAGCAAGCATTTCTTTTGGCCTCATATGCGTAGAGATGTTGAGAGATTTGTGAGAGCTGCATCATTTGTAAGCAAGCTAAATCTAGAGTCTTGCCACATGGTTTGTATACCCCTTTGCCTATACCTAGTGAACCATTGGTAGATATTTTCATGGATTTCATTTTAGGTTTGCCTAGGTCTAAAGGGAGTAGGGATTCTATTTTTGTTGTGATTGACAGATTTTCAAAGATGGCACACTTTATTCCATGTTGCAAATCAGATGATGCCACTCATGTGGCTAATCTTTTTTTTAAAGAGATAGTATGTTTACATGGTGTTCCGAAAAGTATAGTATTTGATCGTGATGTTAAGTTCCTTAGTTATTTTTGAAAGACATTGTGGACAAAGTTGGGAACAAAATTGCTGTTTTTAATGACTTGCCATCCACAAACAGATGGACAAACTGAAGTGGTGAATTGCACGTTATCACAACTTTTGCGTTTACTTATTCAAAAGAATCTTAAAAATTGGGAAGATCTCTTACCTCATGTTGAATTTGCTTATAATCGATCTATTCATTCTTCTACTTCTCATTTACCATTTAAGGTTGTTTATGGTTTTAACCCACTAACTCCTTTGGATTTATTACCTTTGCCTTTAAAAGTGTCAAAGAGTCTTGATAGTGAACAGAAGGCAAATTACGTGAAGAAACTCCACGAGAAAGTTTGTTTGAACATTGAGAAATAAAACGAGCAAAGAGCAAGACAAGTTAATAAAGGCCGAAAACAAATGGTCTTTGAACCTGGAGATTGGGTGTGGGTGCATATGAGTAAAGAACACTTTCCAAAGCAAAGGAGAAGCAAGTTGCATCCACATGGAGATGGACCATTTCAAGTGACTAAACGTTTTAATGACAATGCATATAAACTTGATCTTTGAGGTGAGTATGGTGTTAGTGCTACATTTAATGTTTCGACCTTTCTCCTTTTGAAATAGATGATGATGATTCATGGACGAATCCTTTCAAAGAGGGAAGGAATGATGCAAATCAAGGAGCAAATGAAAGTTAATTAGAAGTCTTCGATGTTAACAAGGTCAAAATATCTAATCATGAGTCAATGGAATCATTGGAGTGGCCTAGTGGACCTATAACAAGGAGTTGTGAAAAAAAACTTAAAACAGTCATCTTTACGCACATTCAAAAGTTTTTGTGTGAAAGTGAGGCACGCAGTGACATTGAGAAAGTATCGCGGCTTATTACTATTATTTACGCATATTTTAAATAATTAATTAGAAAAGTTAGTTATTATTTAGGAAGTTAATTAGCTTAATTTATTTTAATTGTTTTTATTAATTGAGTTATTTAATAATTGGCTAATTTTATTTTGTAGGATATATTCAAAAGAAGCTTCCTTAGCTGTGAGATTTAGTCAAAGTGCATTAATTAAGAAGATCTCAGTAAATCATACAAATCTGGATATTCTAAAGACAAGGAAGGATGCAAGCAATGGAGTGCAAGATCAAATCTTAACCAAATTTATACTTTATGTATTAATTATTAGATTTCTTAATTCTGTAAACTTTTATATATTCTTCTAAATTACTCTTTATTATCTTAGGAAAGTTTTTATTATAATTCTACTAATAGATTTAAGACTATTATAAATTGTCTTCTTTTTTTTCAAATAAAGGAGGTTTTGCTGGACAAAAAATTGTGAGGAATTATTTTCTCTTCATTATTCTTTTTTATAACTTAGAACTTATCAAGCTCGCTTGTAGCGTTCTACAAAGGCTAATCAAGAATTCTTTGTTGTTCCATCAACAAAATTCTTATGGTGTTGAAACCTTTCGAAATACTTAATTCTTAGACTTTCCTTGAAACTCCGCTTCTGTGAAGATTCGTTCCTTTCAAGGCTCATATCAAACGGTGATGTGTTAAAGTATTTTATTACATTTTTGACAAAAAATGATGATGTTTTAATGCACGTTATATAGTTTTTGGCAAAAACAAAGATGCTTCAAACCAATTTATTTAAGTTTTGCATTAAGTGGTGATGTTCTCAAGTATTTTGTTGCACTTTTGACAAATATTATGATGAGTTAATGATATGAACTCCAAAAGTAGTGAATCATCACGGAAGTGGAGTTTGAAGGAAAGTTTAGGAATTAAGTATTTCGAAAGGTTTCAACACCACAAGAATCTTCTTGCTGAAGCAAAAAAGTAAGAAGAATTCTTGATAAGTCTAGGTAAAACGCCATAAGTAAGGTTGATAAGTTCTAAGTTCTAAAAAGAATAATGAAGAGAAAATAATTTCTCACAATTTTTGTCCAGCAAAACTCTCCTTACACTTAAGAAAGAAGACTATTTATAATAGTCTTAAATTTAATCCTAGTAAAATTAGAATAAATACTTCCTAAGATAACAAAAAGTAATTAAGAAAATGTATAAAACTTTACAGAATTAAGAAATCTAATAATTAATATATAAAGTCTAAATTTAGCTAAGATTTGATCTTACACTTCATTATTTGGATCCTGTAACATCCTTAAATCTAAGTATTCCTCTAAAATCTTAGTATAATTTTTTTTATAGTATATTTTGTTGAAAATGATAGTTACAGCAACTAATTAGATTTTGGTCGACTCATCATCATATCACACAATCTAGAAGGCATATTACAAGCATATAGAGAAAGTGGACACAAGAAGACATAAACGATCCATTTGAACAGTGACCATTGTGCATAGTAGCTGTTGTAAACTGTAACGATCAAAAAATTTGAAAAACTAGCTGTTACAAACTTATGTATATAAACACATCATTGTAAATGAAAAAGATAGAGAAAAGTTTCTTTAATTCATTCATCAATACTTTCTTTCACATTTGAATCTTTTTCATTTTTTCATTAATATATTTTTTCCACATGGTATCACAGCAAGTTTCATCCTAAATCTACTTTTGATCCTTTGTTATTTGTTGGTTCTTGGTGCACCAAGACATTCCCCTTCAAAGCCAAATTAAGAAATGGAAAAGGAGGGCTCGCCATACAACATCAAGAACAAAAGTTCCTTCAAGGGAGTTGATAATCAATGTAACACCACCTTGAAACTTACCACATTTCCCTTAAATGAAAAAAATTATTCAATTTAACTCAGTCCCGCTGAAAGAGCATTAAGTGAAAAACGAGCATTAAGCTTCGTCAATGGAAGAATCACAAAGCCCACTGACACATCAAGTGAGGAATACGAAGATTGGTGTTATAATGACAACTTGGTGTATACATGGACTTTGAATTCTATGGAATCGTCCTTGGTAAGTGCATTCTCAAAGGCTGAATCTTCTAAAGCACTTTGGGAATCTATCAAGAGGCAATTTGGTCATCATGGAAACTTGATGAGAATATATGAGTTGAAGCACTTCATCAACAATATCAATCTTGGTAGAGGTTATCTAATAGAGTACAACACTAAAATGAAGGAGGTATGGGATGAACTTCAATCCTTAAGGCCGAATACCACCATTATTGAAGAAGTAGAAAAAAGAGCCAATGAAGATCTTGTAATCTCATATTTGATGGGTTTGGATTCCGATTACAATGATCTTAGAAACCACATTCTTAGAATTAAGCCTTTGCCCCATTATGATGATGTTGTAAACAAGGTGAATAAAGAGTACATGCAAAGAAAAATTTTAAATGGGAGCTCTAGCAAAGCAGAAAGAGGTAGTTTGATAGATAGCAAGGAAGAAGGTATGATGGTTCAAGGAGTGAAAGTCAAGGCTAAGTGCGATAAATGTGGACGAATGCACAACTACAATCACAAATGTTGGAAATGTGGCCATTGCAAGATGCTGGGTTATACTAAAAAAAAATGTTGGATTCTCAATCCACATCTTAGTCCAAACAATTACAAGGAGAAGGCACCATCACAAAGTACTCAAAATGCAATTGAAAAAGACAACTCAAAACTCCTTGAGGATTTGGCAAAATTACTTCAGAACCATCTCCCAAACTCCTCTCAAGGTATGGTTTCCAACTCACATTTTAATTTTGACCATTGGATTTTTGATTCAGGTGCTACTGATAATATGTTTAAAAACAAAAATAAGGCATCCAGAATAGAAACCCTAGGAAACTTTAGAAATGTGACAATAGCCAATGGTAGTGAAAAATCTATTAAGGAACTAGGAGACATTAAAGTTTTATCTAAGAAAACAAAAGGCCTTTATATGCCAAATGTCTCATCAAATTTGTTGTCGATTAGTAAGATAACAACAGACTTAAATTGTTATGTCATCTTTGAACCCAATAAAGTGATATTTCAGGACATACTAACTGGGAAGAAGATTGGTGAGGGAAGACTACACGACGGGCTATATTTTTCGGATAATACTAATCAAGCTCTTAGAGTTGAAGAAGATCGTGGACTTCAAAAACTTTAGCATGCAAGATTAGGACATCCTCCTAGCAACATTCTGTGCAAAATGATTCCGAATATGAAGTTAGTGATTTTAAACAATGTAGGGCTTGTAATTTATGAAAGGAAACTAAACTTCCTTTTATACATTTGAAAACTTGTTATAATGAAAATTTTAATCTTATACACTCTGATTTATGGACTTCTTCTTCAGAATCTTATAATGGCTTTAAATATTTTGTGACATTTATTAAGAATAAATCGAAAACCTTATCATATTTTAAAGAATTTGTATCCTTAATTGAAAATCAACTTGACAAAATGATTAAGATTCTTAGGACCAATAATGGGGGAGAATACACTAGTAATGCATTTGAGGATTACTTGAAAATCTTAGGGATAATTCACCAAACAACTTGTCCTTACACACCCGAACAAAACGGTGTAGTCAAACGAAAAAATCAGCGCATCTTAAATGTAGGAAGATCATTGATGTTTCATTATAATGTCCCCAAAAGATATTGGAATGAAGCCATTCTCACTGCCATACATTTGATTAACCAAATGCTTTCTAAATTATTAAATGAAAAATCTCCTTTTGAGTTTTTGTATAACAAATAACTAAACTTATCTTACCTCAAAGTATTTAGTTGTACTTGTTATGTTCATATCCCTAATCATGCTAGAGATAAATTGAGTCATAGGAGTGTAAAGTGTATATTTTTGGGGTATTGCATCGATAAAATAGGTTATAGATGTTTAAATCCATGCACAAATGATAAATTTCTCTCAAGAAATGTTACATTTTTAGAAAATGATCCATACTTTGACAAAGTGAGAAATGAGGGGGAAACCGAGGATCCTCTTCCTTTATCTATTGTGGGTAACCGGTTAAGTTTATTAAGAAATAATGATCAAATCAATAATCATGGAATTGGTTTGAATGAGAGTGAAAATGAGGATTCTAACTCTCAAGATTTACCACCACAAAATGATGATATTGATGAATCATTAGAATTAAATGAAGAACAAAACATAGTTAGTGAAAGTCAAAATAAGAAAACGCCTAGTGATGAACAACCTAAGGCTCAATTAGATTCTCAAGATGAAATCCCATTTAGTTCTTCATAAGTTGATCAAAATGAGCGAAAGTCCACTTTTCCATCACATAATCAAAATTTTCCACTTAGGAGATCTCAAAGAATTAGGAAGTCCCCATCCGAATGGAAGAAAAATAGGTTATTCTTTTATGGGAATAAGGTCACAGCACATCCCATAAAAAATTATTATACTTTAGATAATGTCAAAGAGAGTTATAGAGTTTTTTTTTAACCAAATTGGATAATTTAGGAGAGCCATCTCATTACAATGAAACCAAGGACATTTCTATTTGGAGAAATGCTATGAATGAAGAGTTGGATGCTTTAACTAGAAATAAAACATGGAAAATTATTCCTCTTCCTCAAGGTAAGAAAACAGTTGGATGTAAGTGGGTGTACAAAACTAAGTTGAAGAGTGATGATTCTGTTGAAAAACATAAAACTAGATTGGTTGCTAAAAGATTCACTCAAACTTATGGTTTAGATTACACTGAGACATTTGCACCAGTGGCCAAGATGAACACCATTAGAGTTGTCTTGTCTTTAGCCACTAATTATGAATGGGAAATGTATCAAATGGATGTTCGAAATGCTTTTCTCCAAGGGGAATTAGAGGAAGAGGTTTACATAGATATTCCACAAGGATACAACATCAAAGTACCAACAACACATGTGTGTAAACTTAGAAAAGCCATTTATGGCTTAAAACAATCACCTAAGGATTGATACTCTAAGTTGCAAGGTGCATTAACTTCTCAACATTTCAAGATTAGTAATGCTGATCATTCTTTATTCATCAAACACTCTAATAATGGTATTATGGTTGTGATAATTTATATAGATGATATAATTATAACCGGGAGTGATATTTTAGGAAGAAAAAACACAAAAAATATTTAAAGTCTACTTTTGATATTAAAGACCTTGGATACTTACAGTATTTTCTAGGTATAGAAATTACTCATTCTAATAAAGGGCTTTTTCTATCCCAAAGGAAATACACACTTGATCTTTTGAAAGAAACAGGTAAGTTTGGAGGGAAGAGAGCTTCAAC
Organism: Khaya senegalensis; assembly: GCA_032402905.1. Lineage (NCBI taxonomy): Eukaryota > Viridiplantae > Streptophyta > Magnoliopsida > Sapindales > Meliaceae > Khaya > Khaya senegalensis. Next base: position 5,670,887 of record CP135534.1, on the reverse strand, counting down.
ACCAATTGAAGGACAAACCAAAAAGAAAGAGGGCAAGCCAATTCAAGACATCAAACAATATCAAAGAATTGTGGGTAAGTTAATTTATTTAACCATTACTAGACCTGACATTTCTTTTGCTGTGAATCAAGTGAGCCAATTTACGACATATCCAATGACCAATCACATGGAAATGGTAGATCGAATACTTAAATATTTCAAATTAACACCAGGACAAGGAATACTCATGAAAAAACATAGACATCACCAAATTCTAGCCTATACGGATGCTGATTGGGCAGGAAGTATTGAAGATCGTAAGTCTACAATTGGATATTGCACTTTTGTTGGTGAAAATTTAGTGACTTGGAAAAGTAAAAAGCAAACCGTGGTGGCAAAATTAAGTGCCGAAGTTGAATATAGAGCTATGGCTTCAACCACTAGTGAATTGATATGGTTGAAGGTATTGGTTGAAGATTTGGGTTTTAAGGTGGAGGCACCAATGAAGTTGCATTGTGACAACAAATCGGCAATACATATTGCAAACAATCCGGTGTTTCATGAGAGAACAAAGCACATAGAGGTAGATTGTCACTTTGTAAGAGAAAAGTATTTGAACAAGAGAATCTCAATGCCTTATGTCAAGAGTGAAGATCAATTGGCGGATGTGGTCACCAAACCTCCAAGTATTCAATAACTCCACAAGTTCATTAGCAAGTTGAACTTGATCAATTTGTTCAAGCCCAACTTGAGGGGGAGTGCTGAAAATAATAGTACAGCAACTAATTAGATTTTGGTTAACTCATCATCATTTCACACAATCTAGAAGGCATATTACAAGTATATAGAGAAAGTGGACACAAGAAGACATAACCTAGCTGTTTGAACAGTAACTGTTATGCACAGTAGCTGTTGTAAGCAGTAATAGTCAAAAAATTTAAAAAACTAACTGTTACAAACTTATGTATTTACACATCATTGTAAATGAAAATGATAGAGAAAAGTTTCTTTATTCTTTCATCAATACTTTCTTTCATATTTGAATCTTCTTCTTTTCTTCATTACTATATTTTTTCCACATATTTTGAGTTTTGGGTTATGAAAACTATAAGATAATTTTTGAAACCCTAGTTAGAGCCATTTTAGCAAAAAATGGATCTATAACACCCCCTTCCTTTCATTTCTATCAAAAGAGTTTATAGAAAATAACCACATAAATAGTAACAACTAAAATAGTATTATTTTTTTTTTCTAAAGAATTGTTACGCATTTTAATGAAATTAATACTTCAGAGTACACAGAAAGGAAATTACATAACAATGGCCTAAACCTTAGATATACTATACCCTGTCCGAAAATCTTTGCCTCAACTGCACTTTCCGGAACCGCTATCGCTATATCGCATTCACCTGAAAATAATAATCCCACAAAGGGGTGAGCACTCCATATGGCTCAGTAAGATAATACAATACTTAAATAAAGGAAGGAGCATGTTACCTGAATCTCTACTTATTTTGGCCATTCACTCAATTCCACACACACAGATAAATGCATGTCCACAAAACAATGTACATGTATCGACAAGCATATGCTCAATAATATACACAAGTTACCATATCATATCATCTAGAACTCTAAGTACTATATCATCTATGAATTCTGTATAAATATCTCAATCAGAGTAACACTCCTCATGTATACCATACACAGATAATGAAACTTCAAATAATATATTTTCTAAATGAATCACTTTATCACCTGTGTCCGTTTAAATTCTATTTCTATTATTATCAATGAACACCTACATGACCATATAAAATCCATATATATATATATATATTCGTATAGATAACAACTAATGTCGCGGCCTCATACAAAGGAACTGCTTAGAAGCTGGCATAACCACATAATATCAATCACACATTCAGCCCGAGATAACCAGATTATCCTAGGCACACAATCGATACCCACCTAGGATACAAATATTTCAAACACCTAAATATAGATACAACCGAGGGTATTAGTATAAACGATAACACTGTTTATGTATGCCATTTCCACTCTCGGAAGGTTGGTGATAGAAATTTTATTGCGTTTACAAGTGATCGATTATACCCGGAAACATCATGGATCATGGTTGTTACTCTAGGTCACTGGGCCATTTGGAGGACAGCTGTGGATTCCACCTACCCCTCAGGGTACCATAGTCTTAACGTCATACTTCCATTAGAAACTGGCTTACAAGCCCAGCTGAGTGAGATGGAACATACATATTCGATCCACATATCACAATTATCTCGATACTGGTTCATTACCAGTCTATTTTATCATACATTCATCTTATCTTATTATTCTCACTGAATCAAAACAACCGAATAGTTGTACCATAATCACAAATACACGTCTTTCGTTCTTTATCCCATACTAGGGATTCTTTCACCTACATCAAACATTGACTATACTATTCTAAGGACACATATCAATCTAATCCTAGTCGTTCACTAAAGTATACCGACAATAACAATGTAAACTCATAACATAGTTACTGCACCATCATATTCTTACCGTATTCTCAACCATACAAATAAACGTGTAAACTAATATGTCGAATAACCTGTAATACATCCAATGCGCCTTTTTCACAATATTCTCAAGTTTCTCACATGATCTTTAATTTTATTATGAATTCACATATATTCTTTTCATTTCACAAACATATCGGTGAGCTAAACAGGATTCTATATACTATAAGTGAGGTAGCCTATTATTACCTCACCCATTATCTTATTTAAATACTAATTCCCCTTTTTCAAGCTGATGCTAGCTCTCTGTTTCTGCAAGATTAAGTTCTCTCTTAAAGAATTGACACTTGCCAAGGTGTAATTAGACTTCCGCCATTTTCGCAATTCACAATCATAACAATAATCTGTTTGTGACTGCAACTAAAGGTAATCCTAGACCCTCCGCTACATATGAAAACCAAAATACAAAGGGAGGTCATGAATGGCTGTATGAATAGTATTTCTTATAGGAATTCGGCAAGAGTTTGCCTATACATATAAGCTGCCCTACCTGCACAAGAAAACCAGGACAGTCCCCATGCCAAATAAAACACAACGTGTTACTGCCTCATCGCTATTCACACAAACACAAGCAACGCTTAGCAGATAGAAGTATTCTACCATATAGTTTGAATCTAGTAGACACCAGAATTCATTTCCTTATAGATCGGTTATAATTAAGTAAATTATGAATCGTGGTCATGATATCCACCGTACACTTCAATATATGCATACAATGGTCACTTGCCCACACCGGGTTCCTTAAACCAGCAATATAATTAGTTCTGTCATGAGTTGCACGTACTTAAGGACGCTATGGAAAACAGCCGCTACCAACCATGGGTTCAACATACCCCGTAGGCACCATGGTTTTTATTATCATTTCTCAATTGCTGTGGATTCAACATACCTTAAAGGCACCATAGTCTTATTATCAGTCCGGAGCTGCTGTGGGTTCAACATACCTCAAAGGGCGCCACAGTCTTATTATCAATCCGGAGCTGCTGTGGGTTCAACATACCTCGGAGGGCACCACAATCTTACTATAATGATACTGCTCTATCATGAGCGGCTTTACTAGGATAACGGAAAAACTACCAATCCATAATTATCCCAATTATACCAGTTATCCACACAGATTTATTTATAGTCGGTTCAGTCATGACAACATGACCATTTTGCCTACATTACTCAAGCAGCACGTTAATAATTTCATGATAGGTAATATAATTATCTATAAATCACATTTATTAATTCTTATCTTCTAAAAATGACTTTACACGCATGTATTTATCGTAAGGCTAGCAGTACTAAATCATGAAAACATATTCCACTCTGGCATATAAATACACCATACATCAATTAAGATAAAACACAGAAATACATTACAATCCAAACACATGGATACGCCATATCACTATTAATACAAATTCACAGATACATATTTTAATCGGTTATTATATATTGCGTCATTACACGCAATCCCAACATGTCATCACAAATAAAAATATACTCATTACCTTACTACGGCACAATAATTATAACATACGAATGTATACACACATGTTCATTCAAATAGCATTGCAAAACATCAAGTGCAACATCTACTCAATCATTCAATCATGAGGGCATAATTACGTATGTATATACAAGCGTACCTACCATATAAATATATAAATACAAACATGGGACATACAATGCTGTATAGGTATTTTAGAATACCTAATCTAGCACTGCAGGTCGACGGTAATGGTATTACGCTTATAACTATATATATATATATATATAACTTCTAATTGCACAATCATGCCCATTCCCTGTCAATGGGACTTTTCTACAATTTAACCCATTATTATGATGTATATTCATGTAATTATAAATATTATAAATATTAAAACCTATTTTTTCACAATTTAAATATTATATTATCTTACCTCCGGCACCCACTGCCTATACGAATGATGAAAAACTGTCCAGGAGAGGATATATGCATTCGAAATACTCCTCCATACGCTACAGATTTTTTCTCGAAAAACGTGCAAGTTACTGTTTACTATACTATTCATTGGCACTATTCAATCCACGAAATTTCGATTTTTGTTTCACGAACGGAACATACCATCACGATCCTTGCGATGTCAGGATGCTGTCCATGGTGTCCATACGCCACAAAACACAAATTAAAGCCTTCAAAATCACTAATCATCCTAAAATTTTAGATTTTAAGGTATCTATTTTAGACCCTCAAATCATTATTGAAACTCATTCTAAATTGAGATTTAAACATACCGCGTCGAAGTACGAGTGTCGGAGCTCTCACTGATCGGTTCATATTCCACCGGAACCGCACCAATCGCCAAAAATCTTGCCGGAAACACCCCTTCCCGATCAGCCTTCCCACGCCGAAATCTGGTGACCAAATACCAGAACGGGGCACACCATCGTGAAGAGGGCGGCGAGACGGTGCTAAACGCGCTGGAGGTGTCGGTCAACTCGCCGTGGATCGCCGTGAATCGTCGGTCAAAGTTCACGTTGGCAAAACTTCGGGCGGCGCGTGGCAGCGGCGATCGGGGCGGGGTTGGCGGCGTTGCATTCGCAACGGTCCGGCGGTCCTCCACTCGCCGGTGGTGAGGTGATCCGAGGTCCGGTGACGAAAGTCACTGTTCACAGGAGAGAGAACCGTGGGGAGGAGAGAGAGAAAATAGAGGAAAAAAGTGAAATTGATTTTTCGAGTTTTTCAACCCCGTCCTGCTTATATAATCGGGCATGCACGATGAAAATTATAGTTTTTCGCTTTCGTCGTCAAATTTCTGCTCATACAGTATGCTGTCCCGAATACCGATCAACTCTCTCTTTTATCAAAACTCTCAAAAATACTGTATTATAACTCCATGATAGGGTTTTACAAGTATAAAAATTTTAAGATGTTACAGGATCAAAATAACGATAAAGAGCAAAACTATCATTTCAGGTGGACGTCGATGGACCGAATGAGAGATGAATGGCCAATTTAGTTATTACTGGAGAAAAATATAGGTTGAATAACCTTAGAATAGCAAGAATCATCAGTTTGTCAAAAAATGACAATTTTGTTGATAAGAGAAAATGGTCAATTTGCCAGGGCAAAAATAGTCATTTTGAAACTCGAATTTCTAAAAATATTAGAAATATTGTTAGAAGTATGTAGAAAAAAATAGAATCAATTAGACAAGAATATCCTTAGAAAAAAAAAATGACCAAAATAATCAATTTTCTTTCCAAGGGCAAAATGGTTATTTTATAAGAAATTTTTGAATTCTAGATCACTAAAATTTAATGGACTAAAGTGAAAGAATATGAAAATAGCTTGGGTAACCCCATAATTTTCTTGGGAGTCAAATATAAGTTTTGAAAAATTGTTAGGTAAAAGTATAATTTTTGTAAAAATATAAAATTGAATATGATTGTGACTTTTCAAAATTGGATGCATTCAATTTCTTTTCTTCTCTTTCTTCTCGTAAGGCATTCTCTCAATTCTTTTTCAAATTTTTTCTATTTTCTTGAAAAAAATCAAGTAAAATTTCACAATCTATCCGATTAAATGCGTTATTGCAGAAAAAAAATTTGTTCTATGCGGTGAGAATTTTAATTTGACGGTAAAAGTTCTTGATTTTATTAAATTTTAATTTTTGGATTTGTTGGAAAGGTAATGGTGTTTGGTGGTTAGGTGTTTTTTTAACTTGAATTTAGTGCAATAGCCGGTACCTTTGGATTTGAAGTAAGAATCCTAAATCCTAACTTGGTAATTTGGAGTTTTGTGAAATTAATGCATAATTTATAAAATTGAATATTTGGAAAGTAGATTGGAGTGAATAGAATTGTATAAATAGAAAAATTTTAATTTACACATATTTAGCCACTATTTATAGAGCACTTAAATGTTTGATTTTAATATATTTTAATATGTTTTAGTGTGGCGCTTTTTGGAGCATATGGAACTCACAGTTGTCTTTGTGGTGTCCGAAATTTCATGGTGCTCTTAAGGGCATGTTGAACCCATGGTAGCACTATAAGTGTGTACAACTTATTCATATATTGGTGTGTAAGATGAATAATATGGTCACGCTTCATAGTTTATCTAAGTATGACTGGTCAAATGAAAAGAGAACATGATAGTAGAAATGAAATAAATAGAGTAGAAAGCGTACAGGGGAAAGTGGTACTATAGTATGATTATTCATAATATTCTAATTAAACTGTTAATTGCATAGTTATGATGGGTTAGTCTTAACTGATTATTATTGTAACGTTGAATATACAGGATATGTTGTTATCCTGATTAGTAATTATTTGTATAGTTGGAATATTATAATTTGTTAAATTATTATGTTGGGTTTTATGGTTTTTATTGAGTAATTTTAAATTATTCATTCTGTTGTTGGGCATACAAGAATTTGTTACTATAATAATTATACTTTTATTATAAATCGTATTTTTAATATATTGTACATATTGTAAATAAGTATATATGTTGAATTGTGATGAATGCTTATTTTAATTATAATAAAAGAAAAAAGAATTTAAGATTTTTTTTTATATATACATGTTTAGAAGTCATTACTTATATTTTAAATGGGTATAAGAATCCCACACATCCTTCTTTACTTGTTTTTAAAATATCTAGATTTTTATGATTTATTGAAATCTTTTTAATTAATGCACTTTGACTAAATTTCACAGTTAAGGAAGTTTCCTTTGGATATGTCTTACATGATAAAATTAGCTAATTATTAAATAGCTCAATTAATAAAGACAATCAAAACAAATTAAACTAATTAACTTCTTAAAATAATAGCTGACTTTTTCTAATTAATTAATTTAAACATGCATAAATAGCGATACTAAGTAGTGGGACTCTTTCAATGTCACTATGAGTGCCACTTTTACTTAATAACTTTTAAGCGTGTATAAAGAAGACTGTTTTTTTTTTTTTTTTCACTAAGCTACTCCAATGATTCCATTGACTTGTGATTAGATATTTTGACCTTGTTAATATCGAAGACTTCTAATTAACTTTCATTTGCTCCTTGATTTGCATCATTCCTTCCCTCGTCGAAAGGATTCATCCTCGAATTATCATCACTTATATTAAAAGCAGAAAGGCCAGAAACATTAAATATAGCACTAACACCATACTCACCTTGAAAATTAAGTTTATATGCATTGTCACTAAGATGCTCAATCACTTGAAATGGTCCATGTCCACGTGGATGCAACTTGCTTCTCCTTTACTTTGGAAAACGTTTTTTACGCATATGTACCCATACCTAGTCTCCAAGTTCAAAGACCATTTGTTTTTAGCCTTAATTAACTTGTCTTGCTCTTTGCTCATATCATTTCTCAATGTTCAAATGAACTTTCTCGTGGAGTTTCTTCATATAATTTGTCTTATATTTACCGTCAAGACTTTTTGACACTTTTAAAGGCAAAGACAATAAATTCAAAAGAGTTACTGGATTAAAACCAATAAATAACCTCAAATAATGAATGAGAAGTAGAAGAATGAATAGATCAATCATAAGCAAATTTAGCATGAGGTAAAACATCTTCCTAATTTTTAAGATTCTTCTGAATAAGTGCACACAAAAGTTGTGATTGTAATTCACCATTTCAGTTAGTCCATATATTTGTGGATGGCAAGTCGTTGAAAATAGCAATTTTGTTTCCAACTTTGTCCACAATGTCTTCCAAAAATAGCTAAGGAACTTAACATCACAATCAAACACTATGCTTATCAGAACACTATGTAAACGTACTATCTCTTTGAAAAGAGATCAACCATATGGATGGTATCATCTGATTTGTGACATGGAATGAAATATGCCATATTTCAAAATCTATCAACTATAACAAAAATAGAACCCCTAACCCCTCTAAACCTAGGCAAACCTAAAACGAAATTCATAGAAATATCTACCATGGTTCACTAGGTATAGGCAAAGGGGTATACAAACCATGAAACAAGACTTTAGACTTAGCTTGCTTATAAGTGATGCATCTCTCACAAATTCTCTCAACATCTCTACGCATATAAGGCCAAAAAAAATGCTCACTAAGTATGTCTAAAGTCTTTTGAAGACCAAAATGCCCTATCAATTCCTCATCATGCGACTCTCTAACAAACAACTCTCGAAGTGAGTAATGTGAAATGCATGCACATTTCTCCCTAAAAAGATAACCATCATATCTAAAAAACTTATCAAATGCAGCATGCTTACACACATCATATACAATGACAAAATCATGATCTGTAGGATATAATTCCTTTATAAACTTAAAACCAAGCAATTTAGAGTTTAAGAAAGAAAGAAAGAAAGAAATATATACTTTCTCAAAATCCCATTAGCAACTACATTATCCTTACCTTACTTGTATCAAATTACATATAGAAATATCTCAAGGAATTCAGCCCATTTGGCATGTATTTGATTTAGCTTGTTTTATCCTTTCAAATGTTTTAGACACTCATAATACGTATGAATTACAAACTCTTTAAGCCATAGATAGTGCTGCCACGTCTTATATATGGAGTACTTTAAGGTAGCTCCATTCAGCATTTTAGAGATGTATGATATAAGTTTCTTCTCTTACATTAAAACAGCTCTAATTCCTACATCAAAAGCAACATATTCGATTTTAAATGTCTTAGAAAAATTTGAAAGTCATAGTACAAGTGCAAAAATTAACTTATCTTTAAAACAAAAAAAATGACTTATCTTATGCTTTTCCCTACATGAATGCCATGCTTTTCTTAATAACCTCTACTTTCTTTCTAATTAGAGAATATCGATCAATAAGAATGCACACTTCTTAAAGAATGAGTTTTTGGAAGAAAGTAGTGCAGGTAAAAATATTGAGTTTGAGAAAAAGTCTTTAGTGCCTTAAATTGACACTGCTGTAGCTGGATCGTCCAGTCACTAGGCTTTAGTACCGATTCTAGTTCAAAGATTTCTTAGAGTATTGAAATTTCCAGAATGATATCAATTTCTTTATAAGCATGAGTATGACTTGTACTTAGTGGGAGAAATTGATTATGATGATGATAGTAAAAGTTATGAGGAAGCTATCCTGAACAAAAATTTAAGAAAATGGCTAGAGGTAATAGAGTTTGAAATTCAATTCATGTATGCCAATCAGGTTTGGACACTTGTGGATCCACTAGAAGGAATAGTTTCTATTGGTTGTAAATGGATCTTTAAGAGAAAGATTAGTAAGGATAGCCAGGTGGAGACCTATAAAGCTAGATTGATGGCAAAAGATTATATTCAAAAACAAGGGTTAAATTGTGAGGAGACCTTTTCACCAATAGTTATGATTAAGTTTATTCGGATTATGCTAGCCATTACTGCATACCATGACTATGAGTTCTGGCAAATGGATGTAAAAACTGCTTTTCTCAGTAGGTATCTTGTGAAAAATATTTACATGGAATAGCCCATGGGTTTGTATCCGCTGCAAATAGGAATAAAGTATGCAAGTTACATCAAATCCATTTATGGATTAAAACAAGCTTCGAAGAGCTGGAATATGCAATTTGATGAAGTGATTGAATCATATGGGTTTGTAAAAAGTCCAAATGAACCTTGTGTTTATAAATGGGTTAGAGATCATGCCATTACGTTCCTCATATTGTATATGAATGATATGTTGCTCATAAGCAATGATATTAACATGATGACTGAGGTTAAAAGCTAGTTATCGAGAAACTTCTTTATGAAACACTTAGGAAAGATGACCTATGTCCTGTTGAAGATGAAGAGATTGAGATTAAAGATTCAAAGAATGAAGAAAAGCTTTAATAACTCTTTAGCTAGTCTATGGATGCATACATCAAGCCCGAAACCCATTTCAAGTGTTTTAAAAGCTAGTCACTAAAGGACAAAATAACAACTAGTTTTTTGTTAGTCACTAAAAGACAAACATAACAACTAATTTTTTAAATTTAAAAGATCTGTTGTTATATGTTGTACCTAGTTGTTGAAAAAGTAAAGTATGCTTATACCTAGCCGTTAAGATGCTGTATATATAAACCCCTCATATGTAAATATTGGAAGATTGAATGAAAAGCTATTCTTTTTCTCTCTTGCTATATCTTCTATCTATTTGTACTTTCACTTGGTTTTTTGTTGAATCTTTGAAATCTTGAGCTAAACACTTAAATTTATTTAATCAATGTAGTATCAGAGCTTGGCTACATCTAGGGAAGTTCTTTTTGATCATCTTTCTCTTTTTCTCTCTCTCTTGGTTGTGTGTTCAATCCCCATTGTATAAGACCAAGTTGTTGAAATTGAAATGGCAGCACAAGAGGGAAGTAGTTCTACTAAGGGAGAGTTTTTTCAATGTTGATTCCGACTACAAAATTACCACCAAGCTTACTACATTCCCCCTCAATGGAAGGAATTATTCTACATGGGTGACAAACGCTACAAGGGCCTTATTGGGCATGAGAGTTCTTGGATTTGTTGATGGAGAAATTAATCAACCTAAGGTGGGAGATAAAGAATATGCCGAATGGAGATATGTTGATAATCTCGTCATTACTTAGATTATCAACTCCATTGATTAATCCTTGGTTGGTGCCTTTAACAAAGCCAAAACTGCCAAAGACCTTTGGAATGCACTTGCTAAAAGGTTCGGGCATCAAGAAAATCTCTTGAAAGTCTATGAGTTGAGGAAAATCATCACAAATGCCAAGACGAATGGGAGTGATTTCCTTTCCTACTCCAAAAAAATTAAGGAAGTATGGGATGAAATAGAATGTTTGAGGCCGATTACCACCAATGAGGAAGAATTGGAGAAAAGGGCCAATGAAGATCTTGTTTATTTCCTCTTGGCAAGATTGGGACCTAGTTTTGGAGACCTTAGAAATCAAATTCTAAGGAATAAGGAAATGCCACCATATGATGATGTGGTGAATATTATGGATAAAGAATTGATGGCTTGAGAAGCATTTGATAAAGATGAGCCCAAAACTGAGAAAGGTGCATTTGTGCAGGCAAAAGAAGAAGCAATGGTAACTCAAGGGTTGAAAGAGAGCAAAACCATGAAGTGTGAAAGATGTGGAAGGCTAAGACACATCAAAAGAAATTGTAGGTTTTGTGATCATTGTGAAAAGTTTGGGCATAACAAGGATATGTGTTTTAAGCTTCATCATCACTTGAGGAAGGAATAAAGCCAAAGTTTCACAAGAATTACAACACACATCAGACATAGACTTGTCCACAATCCTCATTAAGCAATCTACAAAGTTTCTTTAATCTCAAAGGTTGAACCCCTCTCAAGGTTTGATCTCTAATTTATTTTTAAATATTGATCCTTGGGTTATAGACTCAGGTGCTACAAATCACATGTTTAGAAGTAAAAATTTAGCTTCTAAAATTGAGACTATAAGAAAGGATAAATGGGTGAGTATAACTAATGGCAAAGATATACCAATTAGTGGCTTAGGACACTTGAATATTTTGTCTAAGCATACTAAAGGTCTTTATATGCTATACTTCTCTTCAAATTTGCTGTCCGTAAGTAGAATTACTAAAGATTTAGATTGTTATGTTATATTTGAACCTAATAAAGTAACTTTTCAGGACATCAAGACCGGTCAACTGATTGGTGAGGGAAGAGAGAAAAATAGACTTTATGTTTTGGAAGATTCAAGCAAGGTTTTTAAAGTAGAGAGCGACAAAGTCCAAGAACTTTGGCATGCTAGATTAGGGCATACTACTAGTCATATTTTGCAAAAATTAGTTCCTAATTTAAAGTTTGATGAAATCAAAGATTGTGGTTCTTGTATCTTAGGAAAACAAGCTAAGATACCTTTTGTACAATCTTATCATGAATATAATGATTTATTTACCTTGGTACATTCTGATTTATGGTCTTCTCCTACTCTATCTCATAAAGGCTTCAAATATTTTATAATTTTTATAGATTACAAATCTACGTATATATGGATTTATCAATTAAAAAGAAATCTGAGACTTTTAAATGTTTTATAGAGTTTGTAATATTGATTGAAAACCAATTTGATAAAAAACGTTAAAGTGTTGAGAACTGATAATGGAGAAGAGTATGTGAACAACTTATTTAATAAATTTTTAGTAAGTAAAGGAATTGTTCAACAAACCACTTGTCCTTACACTCCGAAACAAAAAGGTGTGGCTGAATGTAAAAATAGGCATATTTTAAAGGTGACAAAAACCATGATGTTCTATCACAATGTGCGTAGAGAGTTTTGGGAGAAAGCCATTCTCATAGCCACACATCTTATTAATCAAACTCCATCTATAGTCTTGAAAAAAAAGACATCCATCGAGATTGCCTATAGCACCCAACCGGACTTGTCCTATCTTAGAATTTTTGGATGTGTATGCTATGTACATATTCCAAGTCATTCAAGAGATAAATTAAATAAAAGAAGCATTAAATGCATCTTTTTAGGTTATTGTGTAGATACTAAGGGTTATATGTGCTATAATTCCTTAACTAAGGACAAGTATATATCTAGAAATGTTATTTTCATAGAAAATGACTCATATTTTAATAGGATCAGTAATGAAAAAAGTATAGTGGATGATCCATTTCCTTTAACCATAATATACAAGTATGTACCACCATCTAGGGACAATGTTGGTAACCAAGACCAAGACTTAAAAGTGATAACGTAGAGTCACAAGATGAAGAGTCCAATGAAAGTGAAAACAGCAAAGAAAGTCGAGATGCACATTCACCTATGAAGTAATAGAAGATTTACCTTTGCCATATAGTAGAATTAGAGAGGAGGAGAACCAAGATGAACCACCTAAGGATGAACAACCGAATGTTCAAATAAAGTCACCATCTAGTAGACAAGATGAACCATCTATTAGTGCACGAAGCAAGAGAGAGCATGTTATACCTACACAAGACCAAAATCCCCCACTTAGGAGATCTTAAAGATTTTGGCAATCTTCATCAGAATGGATGAAGAATAAAGTGTTTTTTTATGGTAATAAAGTAACTGCACACCCTCTTGACCATTACTATACCTTAGAAAATGTAAAAGAGAGTTTTAGAGCCTTTTCAACAAAAGTAGATGCTGTTAAAGATCCTAATAACTTTGAGGAAGTTAGGGAATCACCAATTTGGAAATAAGCCATGCAGGAGGAATTAGATGCTTTAGTTAAAAATAACACATGGGAATTAGTTCTTTTACCTTTGGGAAAGAATGTTGTAGGATGCAAATAGGTGTATAAGACTAAGTTAAATAGTAATGGAACCTTGGACAAACATAAGGTTAGGTTAGTGACTAAAGGTTTTACCCAAACCTATGACTTAGATTATACATAAACTTTTGCACCGGTTGCAAAAATGAACACCATTAGGGCACTTCTCTCCTTAGCGGCTAATTATAACTGGAATTTACATCAAATGGATGTAAAGAATGCTTTCTTGCAAAGAGAGTTAGAGGAAGAGGTTTATATGAGTCTGCCTCAAGGGTACGATGTTATGATTCCTAATACACATATTTGCAAATTGAAGAAAGTCATATGTGGATTAAAGCAATCACCAAGAGCATGGTATAATAAATTGTATAATGCATTGTGTTTTCAAAATTTTAAAGTAAGTGACGTTGATCACTCCTTGTTCATTAAGCACTCAAGTGAGGGATTTACCATTGTTTTTATTTATGTGGATGATATTATCATTACCGATTGTGACATAAATGGCATTAAGAATATTAAAGCATATTTGAAGTGTACATTTGATGTTAAAAATTTGGAAAACTTATGATATTTTCTAGGTATAGAAATAGCCTATTCCAATGAAGGGTTATTTCTATCCTAAAGAAAATATGTTCTTGATTTTTAAATGAGACAAGAAAACTTGGAATAAAGTGAGCCGTAACACCTATGGAGGCACCAAGAAGGAAGAAAGAGGATAAGAAGTATGAAAAAGAACATGACATGGAGGAACCATACAAGCACATCAAGCTTTATCAAAGACTTGTAGGTAAGCTTATATATTTAACTATTACACGACCTGACATTATTTTTTTTTGTATAATAGATAAGTCAACACATGTCATGCCCAAAGAATATACATATAGAAATGGTGAATAGAATTTTGAGATACTTAAAGAGAGCACCGGGGCAAGGAATCTTAATGAGAAGAAATCGTCACCATAAGATATGTGCCTACACAGATACGGATTAGGCTGGTAACTTCGAGGATAGACGATCTACCACTAGTTATTGCATATTTCTGAGAGGGAATTTGGTGACTTGGAAAAGCAAGAAGCGAAGTGTGGTTGCAAGATCAAGTGCAAAAACTAAATATAGAACTATGGCATCTACTACTAGTGAATTGGTTTAGATAAAATCATTGGTGGAAGACTTAAGCTTCTCAGTTGAGACACCTATGGATATGTATTGTGATAACAAGGCGGCAACACACATTGCATCTAATCCTGTATTCCGTGAAAGGACCAAACACATTGAAGTTGATTGCCACTTCACAAGAGAAAAGTACTTGAGCAAAGTGATCAACATGCCTTATGTGATGAGTGAAGATCAACTTGCAGATATATTCACTAAACCATGTACTCAATAACAACTCCTCAAGGTAAGTTCCAAGTTGAACTTGTTCAATTTGTAAGAGTCAAACTTGAGGGGGAGTGTTAAAGATGAAGAGATTGAGATTGAAGATTCAAAGAATGAAAAAAAGCTTAAATAACTCTTTGGCTAGTCTATGGATACCCATATCAAGCCCAAAGCCCATTCAAGTATTTTAAAAACTAGTCATTAAAGGATAAAATAACAACTAGTTTTTTGTTAGTCACTAAAAGACAAACATAACAACTAGTTTTTTAAATTTAAAAGATGTATTGTTATATGTTGTACCTTGTTGTTGAAAAAGTAAAGTATGCTTGTACCTAGCCATTAGGATACTGTATATATAATAAACCTATCATGTATAAATATTGGAAGATTGAATGAAAAGCTATTCTTTTTCTCTCTTGCTATATCTTCTATCTACTTGTATTTTTAATTGATTTTTTGTTGAATCTTTGAAATCTTAAGCTAAACACTTAAATTTATTTAATCAACATGTACTTGGAGCTCGTGTCTATAGAGATAGAACAAGAAAAATAATTGGATTATCTTAGAAATTGTACATAAAAAGAATGCTGAAAAAACTCAACATAAAGAACTCTAAGAGAGGACTCCTGCCCTTCATCCATGGTCTTCATCTTTTTAAAGATATGGGTCTAAAAACCGATGAAAAGCGATAGCAAATGCGTAGTATACCATATGCTTCAGTAATAAGTAGTTTGATGTACGCAATACTATGTATAAGGCCTAATATAGTATATGTAGTAAGCGTTATGAGCAGATATCCAGCTAATATAGTGGAGAAACATTGGTCAACTATAAAATCGATCCTTAAGTACTTGAGAAGGACTAAAGATTTGGTTTTGAGTTATGGATGTCAAGAATTAAGCATTAAGAGATACTCAAACTTAGATTTTTAGTAAGATGTTGATGATAGAAAGTCTATTTTAACATTCATTTTTATATAATGAAGGAGCTGTTAGTTGAAAAAATTCTAAACAAACTACAATAACTGATCCCACAATAAAAGTTAAATATATTGTCACTTTAGAAGCAGCAAAAGAGACAATTTAGATGTGAAAATTCATATATAAACTTGGTGTGGTTTTTAATATAAGTTATTCGATAACCATATTTTGTGACAATATTGGAGCTATTGCATAAGCGAAGGAACCAAGGGCATACCAGAAGTCTAAGTATATTTAGTGCAAAAATCACATTTTGGTAGTGCTCATTGGGGCAAAAGAAATTATAATTCAGAAAATATCTTTAGCGAATAATGTGGTTGACCTACTAAGTAAAGTGATAATACAAAAATAGCTGAATCTGCATTTTGAAAAGATAGATATGAGATACTACAACGAATGGCTTTAGTGCAAATAAGAGATTGTTAGAGTATGTCTTAAAAGTCATTCATGTTATCAATTTTAAAGATATTTTTGTCTTGTACATACATTATATATTAATAAAAGAAAGAGTTTTTGGTCCACAAACATATATTGTATCCTTTATTTAGTCATACATATAAATAAAATATATTTGTGAATTGTCCAAATAATTTATTTAGTAGTTAAATGTTATTATCAAAACTGTCTCCTATGACGATAATATTTATCGTGTAATTATACTAGTATATGACGTTATCCTTTGACTTAAGACATCACTGATGAATTTGGTGTAAATGCACATGATTCATATAGTGAATAAGTATGAAATTAGTCACATTTTGTATAATAAAACTGTTTGGTCATGTGTTGTTTGTATTTGGTTAACATCTAACAATGTGCCATAGTCATTGAATAATTAAATAGTTCAATAAATCTGAAAAATTCAAAATAAGTTCACGGCTATTTTACAATGAGCCCACATAGTTACATCAATAACTAAAAGTAATAAGAAACATTTGGGAGTGATAATATTATTAAAAACAAAGATTAGCATCTTTGAAATAATATTTAAATCGAAATAAATATATATAATCGTTATATATATTTATGAATTCTTTAAAGTGTTGAAATAATTTTTTCTTGGGTTTGCATAGAAATGTAATTTAAAATAAGTGAAATTGTGTAATTATGGGATAGTTACATATTGACTCATATATATATATATATATATATGCTTAATTACACTTTGCTTAAAAGTTAACTAAATATTTGCATTTAAGTCTAAATACTTAAATGTTCAAAATAAAAATTATGTGATAATGACCAATTTGTTCATGCCACTTTTACACCTTTATTAAAAAGTAATGGTAATTATTTAAGTATATATATGTGTAGTGTTTGACCAAATTTAATTGAATTTTAACTTTGAAAAAACAAGCCAATTCGTGAAACCCATTCCTCCCAAGCTTGCATTCAGCCAAAGCTTTTTCTCCTCCTTTTGTGGTGTAAATTGTGAGTCTTCACACAATTAAAGAAATTTCCATCACACCCAATCAATAAGTATGTTTGACTCATCCAAAAATACCAATTTTACATATACATGATGTATGATTACTTGGCCAATTATGTGGTTATGAAAATATTTTAATAAACATATACTTTGATTTTATACATGTTATGAGTATTTCAATCCAACATGTGCTATAACCCTTAATCCACAATGAAGTCATATATCATCATTCCCTACTTCAATTATACATATTGTGTGGGTAAAATTTTTCTATTGTCTAATCCCAATCGATTTAGGGTTTATGGTACGTTAAAACTTTTTACTGATAAAATTACGAACTATCATTCTATATACGCTAAACTATTCACTATAAACTCTTTTGTGTGACATTTGATTATTCTACCCAAATATTTATTTTTTCAACCATTTATCGATATTTGTCTAAGAACTCGAATTTATATTGAATCAGCCGAAACTTTGATCCTATGCATATCGAGTCAACGGATCCCTTCTTGACCATCACACATTTTTAAATACAAACAACATGTGAGCAAATTGACTTTATTATATAATATGTGACTAGTCTTATACTTATTCATTATATGTATGAAGGATCTTGGGCCTTTTAAATTGCTTTGTAGAAATGATGATGAGTCAACCATAATCTATATTAGTTGTTCTAACTATCATTTTCAACACTCCCCCTCAAATTGAGCTTGAACAAATTGATCAAGTTCAACTTACTAATGAACTTGTAGAGTTGTTGAATACTTAGAGGTTTGGTAAACATATTCACCAATTGATCTTCACTCTTGACATAAGGCATAGAGATAGTTTTGTTTGAATACATTTCTCTTATAAAGTGACAATCTTCCTCTATACAATTAGTCCTCTCATAAAATATCAAATTGTTTGCAATATATATTGTCGACTTATTGTCACAATGTAGCTTCATGAGTGCCTTCACCTTAAAACCCAAATCTTTAACCAATGCCTTCAACCATATCAATTCATTAATGGTTGAAGCCATTACTCTATATTCAGTTTCAGCACTGGATTTGACCACCACGGTTTGCTTTTTATTGTTCCAAGTCATCAAATTCCCACCAACAAAAGTGCAATATTTGATTGTAGACTTGTGATCTTCAGTACTTCTTGCCCAATTAGCATCTGTGTAGGCTAGAATTTGGCAATGACCATGTTTTTTCATGAGTATTCCTTGTCTTGATATTCTTTTGAGATATTTGAGTATTTAGTTCATCATTTCCTTGTGATTAGTCATTGGATATGTCATGAATTGGCTTGCCGTCTTTCTTTTTGGCTTATTCTTTAATTGGTGTTGAAGCTAACTTCCCTATAAGCTTACATGTTTCTTTCAAAAAATCAAGTGTGTATTTCCTTTAGGATAGAAAAAGCCCTTTATTAGAATGGGCAATTTATATACCTAGAAAATACTGTAAGTATCCAAGGTCTTTAATATCAAAAGTAGACTTTAAATAGTTTTTAGTGCTTTTTATTCCTAAAGTATTACTCCTGGTTATAATTATATCATCTACATAGATTATCACAACCGTAATACCATTGTTAGAGTGTTTGATAAATAAAGAATGATCAACACTATTAATCTTGAAGTGTTGAGAAGTTAATGCACCTTACAACTTAAAGTATCAAGCCCTATATGATTGTTTTAAGCCATAAATGGCTTTTCTAAGTTTTCACATGTGTTCTTGGTACTTTAATATTGTATCCTTATGGAATATCCATGTAAACCTCTTCCTCTAATTCTCCTTGGAGAAAAGCATTTTGAACATCTATTTGATACATTTCTCATTCATAATTAGTGGCTACGGACAAGATAACTCTAATGGTGTTCATCTTGGCCACTTGTGCAAATGTCTCAGTGTAATTTAAACCATAAGTTTGAGTGAATCATTTAGCAACTAATCTAGTTTTATGTTTTTCAACAGAATCATCACTTTTTAACTTAGTTTTGTGCACTCATTTACACCCAACTATCTTCTTACCTTAAAGAAGAGAAATAATTTTCTATATTTTATTTCTAACTAAAGCATCCAACTCCTCATCCATGGCATTTCTCCAAATAGGGATGTCCTTGGCCTCATTGTAGTGAGATGGCTCTCCTAAACTATCCAATTTGGTTAAAAAAACTCTATAACTTTTTTTGACATTATCTAAAGCATAATAATTTTCTATGGGATGTGCTGTGACCTTAATCTCATAGAAAAATACCCTATTTTTCTTCCATTCGAATGGGGACTTCGTAATTCTTTAAGATCTCTTAAGTGGAAAATTTTGATTATGTGATGGAGAAGTGAACTCTCTCTCATTTTGATCAACCTGTGAAAAACTAAATGGGATTTCATTTTGAGAATCTAATTAAGCATTAGGTTGCGAATCACTAGGTGTTTCCTTACTTTGACTTTCACTAACTATATTTTATTCTTCATTTGATTCTAATAATTCATCAATATCATTATTTTGTGGTATTCAATCTTGAAATTTAGAACTCTCATTCAAACCAACTCTATGATTATTAATTTCATCATTATTTGTTAATGAACTCAACTGGTTATCCACAATAAAGGATCTTTAAAAGAAAGAGGATCCTCGATTTTCCCCTCATTTCTCACTTTGTGAAAGTATGGATCATTTTCTAAAAATGTAACATTTTTTTAGAGAAATTTCTCATTTATACAAGGATCTAAACATTTATAACCCTTTTTATCAATGTAATACCCCAAAAATATACACTTTACACTCTATAACTTAAATTATCTATAGCATGATTAAGGATACGAACACAGTAAGTACAACCAAATACCTTAAGGTAAGATAAATTTTATTGTCTATTAGACAAAAACTCAAAAGGAGATTTTTTATTTAATAATTTAGAAGACATTTAGTTAATCAAATGTATGGCAGTGAGAATGGCTCTATTCCAATATCTTTTGGGGACATTGTAATGAAACATCAATACTCTTCCTACATCTAAGATGTGTCAATTTTTTTGTTTGGTTACACCATTTTGTTCGGGTGTGTAAGGATGTAACATCTTGAAATTTTTATACTCGTAAAACCCTATCATGGAGTTATAATACAGTATTTTTGAGAGTTTTGATAAAAGAGAGAGTTGATTGGTATTCGGGATAGCGTACTGTATGAGCAGAAAATATAGTATTTCATTACCGGTATCAGAAATTTGACGACGGAAGCGAAAAACTGTAATTTTCATCGTGCGTATCCGACTATATAAGCGGGACGGGGTCGGAAAACCCGAAAAATCAATTTCACTTTTTTCCTCCATTTTCTCTCTCTCCTCCCCACGGTTCTCTCTCCTGTGAATAGTGACTTTCGTCACCGGACCTTGGATCACCTCACCACCGGCGAGTGGAAGACCGCCGGACCGTCGCGAGTGTAACGCCGCCAACCCCGCCCCGATCGTCGCTGCCACGCACCCTTACGCGCCGCCCGAAGCTCCGCCGACGTGAACTTTGACCGGCAATTCACGGTGGTCCATGGCGAGTTGACCGACACCTCCAGCGCGTCTGGCACCGTCTCGCCGCCCTCTTCAAGGTGATGTGCCCCGTTCCGGCATTTGATCACAGGATTTCGGCGTGGGAAGGCTGATCGGGAAGGAGTGTTTTCGGCAAGATTTTCGGCGATTGGTGTAGCTCCGGTGGAATCTGAACCGACCAGTGTGCTCTCCGACACTCGTACTTCGACGCGGTATGTTTACATCTCAATTTGGAATGAGTTTCGATGATGATTTGAGGGTCCAAAGTAGGTACCTTAAAATCTGAAATTTTAGGATGAGTAGTGATTTTGAAGCCTTTAAATTGTGTTTTGTGGCATATGGACACCATGGACAGTATCCCGACATCGCAAGGATCGCGATGGTATGTTCCGTTTGTGAAACGGAAACCGAAATTTCGTTGGTTAAATAGTGTTAGTGAATAGTATCAATGAACAGTAACTTGCACGTTTTTCGAGAAAAAATTCGTAGCGTACGGAGGAGTATTTCGAACGCGTATACCCTCTTCAGGATAGTTTTTCACTATTCGTATAGGCACTGGGTGCTCGGAAGTAAGATCATATGATATTTAAATTGTGGAAAAATAGGTTTTAATATTTATAATTGCATGAATATATATCATAATAATGGGTTAAATTGTAGAAAAGTCCCATTGACGGGGAATGGGCATGATTGTGCAATTAGAAGTGTTGATATCTGTGTGTTAGACATATATATATATATATATATAAAGTATAAGCGTAATATCATTACCGTCGACTTGCAGTGCTAGATTAGGTATTCTAAAATACCTATACAGTATTGTATGTCCCATATTTGTATTTACATATATTTATATGGTAGGAACGCTTATATATATATACATACGTAATTATGCCCTTATGATGGAATGATTGAGTAGATGCTTCATTCGATGTTTTGCAATGCTATTTGAATTAACATGTGTGCATACGTTAGTATATTATAATTACTGTGCCGTAGTAAGGTAATGAGTATATTTTTACTTGTGATGACGTGTTGGAATTGCGTGTAATGACGCAATATATGATAACTGAATAAAATATGTTCTGCGAATTTGTATTAATAGTGGTATAAGGTATCCATGCGTTTGAATTGTAATATATTTCTGTGTTTTATCTTGATTGTCTTATGGTTTATTTATATGCCAGAGTGGAATATGTTTTTATAACTAAGTACTACTAGCCTTACGACAAATCCATACGTATGAAGTCCTTTTAGAATATAAGGACTAATAAATGTGTTGCATAGGTAATTATATTACCTATCATGAAATTACTAAAATGCTACTTGATTAATGTAGGCAAAATGGTCATGTTGTTATGACTGAGTCGACTATGAATAAATCTGTGTGGATAACTGGTATAATTGGGATAATTATAGATCGGTAGTTTTTCCGTTACCCTAGTAAAGCCGTTCAGGACGGAGTAGTATCATTATAATAAGACTGTGGTGCCCTTCGAGGTATGTTGAACCCACAGCAGCTCCGGATTGATAATAAGACTGTGGTGCCCTTTGAGGTATGTTGAACCCACAGCAACTCCGTATTAATAGTAAGACTGTGGTGCCTTTCGAGGTATGTTGAACCCACAGCAATTGAGAAATGATAATAAAAACCATGGTGCCCGCGGGGTATGTTGAACCCATGGTTGGAAGCGGCTGTTTTTTATAGCATCCTTGGGTACGTGCAACCCATGGTAGAACTAATTATCCTGTTGGTCTGAGGAACCCAGTGTAGGCGAATAACCATTGTATACATATATTGAAGTGTACGGTGGATATCATGTCCACGATCCATAATTTATTTAATTATGACAAATCTATAAGGAAATGAATCCGTGTGCCTATTAGATTCAAACTGTATGGTAAAATACTTCTATCTGCTAGGAGTTGCTTGTGTTAGTGTGAATTGCAATGAGGCAGTAACACGTTGTGTTTTATTTGGTATGGGGACTGTCATGGTTTTATTGTGCAGGTAGGGCAGCTTATAGGTATAGGTAAACTCTTGCCGAATTCCTATAAGAAATACTATTCATATAGCTATTCATGACCTCCCTTTGTATTCTGGTTTTCATATGTAGAGGTGGGTCTAGGATTACCTTTTATTGCAGTCACAATCGGGTTTTCATT
The DNA here is from genome assembly GCA_032402905.1 of Khaya senegalensis. Taxonomy (NCBI): domain Eukaryota; kingdom Viridiplantae; phylum Streptophyta; class Magnoliopsida; order Sapindales; family Meliaceae; genus Khaya; species Khaya senegalensis. Next base: position 5,647,620 of record CP135534.1, on the reverse strand, counting down.
ATGACTATAAATGGCGGAAATGGTTGAAGTCTGATTACACTTTGATAGGTCTCAATTATTTAAGAGATAACTTAACTTTGTAGAAACAGGAAGCTAGCATCAGCTTGAAAATGAAAAGTTAGGAGTTAAATAAGATAATGGGTTAGGCAATATCTAGGCCGCGTTACTTCTAGTATATAGAATCTTGTCTAGTTCATCGGAATGCTTATGAAACAAAAAGAATATGGGTGAATCCATAATAGATTAAAGATCATGCGAGGAGTTTGAGGATATTGTTGAAAAGGTGTATTGGATGTATTGCGGGTCATTTGATTTATTAGTTTACACGTTTATAAGTGTGTTTATGAGTTTACATTGTTATCATCCGTACACATTAGTGAATGACTAGGATTAAATTGATATGTGTCCTCATAATAGTATAGTCAATGTTTAATGTAGGTGAAAGAATTCCTAGTATGGGATAAAGAATGGAGGACGTGTAATTGTGATTATAGTATAACTGTCAGGTTGTCTTGCTTCAGTGAAAATAAAGAGATAATATGAATGTACGATAACATAGACTGGTAGTGAACCAGTATTGAGATAATTGTGATACGTGGATCGGAAATGTATGTTCCATCTCCCTTAGCTGGGCTTGTAAGCTAGTTTCTAATGGAGGTGTGACGTTAAGACTGTGGTACCCTGAGGGGTAGGTGGAATCCACAGCTGTCCACCAAATGGCCAATGGCCTAGAGTAACAACCATAATCCATAATGTTCCTTAGTATAATTGATCATTTGTAAACGCAATAAAATTTCTATCACCAACCTTCCGGGAGTGGAAATGGCATACAGAAACAGTGTTATCATTTTACTAATACCCTCGGTTGTATCTATATTTAGGTGTTTGAAATATTTGTATCCTATGTGGGTATTGATTGTGTGCCTAGGATATTTTGGCTATCTTGGGCCGAGTGTGTGATTGATACTGTGTGGTTATACCAGCTTCTAAGCAGTTCCTCTGTATGGGGCCGCGGCATTAGTTGTTATTTATACGAATAACAATGTAATGATTTTATATGATCATGTAGGTGTTCGTTGATAAGAATAGAAATAGAATTTTAAACGGACACAAGTAATAACGTTATTCATTTAGAAAATATATTGATTGAGATTGCATTATCTGTATATGGTATATCATGAGGAGTATTACTCTGATTGAGATATTTATACAGAATTCATAGATGATATAGTGCTTAGAATTCAAGAGGAGATGATATGATATCTTGTGTACATTATTGAGCATATGCTTGTTGGAACATGTATATTGATATGTGGACATGCATTTACTTGTGTGTGTGGAATTACGTGAAATGGCTAAAATAAGTAGGGATTCAGGTAACATGCTCCTTCCTTTATTTAAGTATTGTATTATCTTACTGAGCCATGTGGTGTGCTCACCCCTTTGTGAGATTATTATTTTCAGGTGAATACGATATTGCGGTAGCGGTTTCGGAAAGTGCAGTTGAGGCAAAGATTTTCAGACAGGGCATAGTATATCTAAGGTTTAGGCCATTGTTATGTAATTTTCTTTCTGTATACTCTGAAGTATTAATTTCATTAAAATACGTAACAATTCTTTAGAAAAAAAAAATAATACTATTTTAGTTGTTACTATTTATATGGTTATTTTCTATAAACTCTTTTGAACAAATGAAAACTTCGCTTCGCTATGAGAAAGCGTTGATTTTTGTCTTTTCGATAATTTTAATGTATTATATGCCACATGAATAGAAATGAAAGGAAGGGGGTGTTACAAAGGACAAGTTATTTGGTGAATTATCCCTAAGGTTTTTACGTAATTCTCAAATGCATTACTAGTGTATTCTCCCCCATTATTGGTCCTAAAAATCTTAATCCTTTTACCAAGTTAATTTTCAATTAAGGATACAAATTTTTTAAAACATGATAAGGTCTTCAATTTGTTTTTAATCAAATATATCCAAGTGTACTAGACTTATGATCAATGAATGTTACAAAATATTTAAAGCTATTATAAGATTCTAAAGGAGAAATCCATAAATTATAGTGTATAAGATCAAAAGTTTCATTATAATAAATTTTTGAATATACAAAATGAAGTTTAGTTTGTTTTCCTAGATTACAAGCCTTACATTGTTTAAAATCACTAAACTTCATATTTGGAATTATTTTGCATAGAATGTTGTTAGGAGGATATCCTAATCTTGTGTGCCAAAGTTTTTTAAGTCTACGGTCTTTTTCAACTTTAAGAGCTTGATTACTGCTATCCAAAATATATAAGCTGTCGTGTAGTCTTCCTTCACCAATTTTCTTCCCAGTTAGTATATCTTAAAATATCACTTGATTGGGTTCAAAAATGACACAACAATTTAAGTCTTTTGTTATCTTACTAACTGACAACAAATTTGATGAGAAATTTGGCATATAAAGGCTTTTTGTTTTCTTAAATAAAACTTTAATGTCTCCTAGTCCCTTAATAGGTATTTCACTACCATTGACTATTGTCATATATTTAAAGTTTCCTAGGGTTTCTATTCTAGATGCCTTGTTTTTATTTCTAAATACATGATTAGTAGCACCTAAATGAATAATCCAAGGGTCAAAATTAAAATGTGAGTTGAAAACCATACCTTAAGAGGAGTTTCAAAAATGGTTCTGAAGTAGTTTTGCCAAATCCTCAAGGAGTTTTGAGTTGTCTTTTTTAATTGCATTTTGAGCATTTTATGGTGGTGTCTTTTCCTTGTTGGCCTAAGACATTGGTTGAGGATCCAACATTTTTCTTTAGTATGACCCAGCATCTTGTAATGGCCACACTTCCAACATTTGTCCTTGAGGTTGTGCTTCTGTCCACATTTATCGCACTTAGCCTTGACTTTCACTCCTTGAACCATCATACCTTCTTCCTTACTATTTACTAAACCACCTCTTTCTGCCTTGATAGAGTTTCCATTAATTTTTTTTTTTTTTTGCATGTACTCTTTATTCACCTTGTTTGCAATATCATCATAATGGGGTAAAGGCTCAATTCTAAGGATGTGGCTTTTAAGATCATTGTAGTCAAAATCCAAACCAATCAAATATGAGATCACAAGATCCTCATTAGCTCTTTTTTCTACTTCTTCAATACTGGTGGTATTCGACCTTAAGGATTGAAGTTCATTTCATGCCTCTTTTATTTTAGTGTTGTACTTTATCAGATCACCTCCACCAAGATTGATATTATTGATGAAGTACTTTAACTCATATATTCCCATCAAATTTCCTTGATGACCAAATTACCTCTTGATAGATTCCCAAAGTGTTTTAGAAGATTCAGCCTTTGAAAATGCACCTACCAAGGACGGTTCCATAGAATTCAAAATCCATGTATACACCAAGTTGTCAATATAACTCCAATCTATGTATTCCTCACTTGATGTGTCAGTGGGCTTTGTGATTCTTCCATTGCCAAAGCTTAATGCTTGTTTTCCACTTAATGCTCTTTTAGTAGGATTGATCCAAATTTTATAAATTTTTTCATTCAAGGGAAATGTAGTAAGTTTCAAGGTGGTGTTACCTTCATTATCAACTCCCTTGAAGGAACTCCTATTCTTGGTGTTGTATGACAAGCCCTCCTTTTCCATTTCTTAATTCGACTTTGAAGGGGAATGTCTTGATGCACCAAGAACGAACAAGTAACAAAAGATGAAAAGTAGATTTAGGATGAAACTTGCTCGGATACTATGTGGAAAAAATATATTAATGAAGAAATGAAGAAGATTCAAATGTGAAAGAAAGTATTGATGAAAGAATAAGAAAGCATTTTTTTTTTAATCTTTTTCATTTACAATGATGTGTTTATATACATGAGCTTGTAACAGTTAGTTTTTTAAATTTTTGAATATTACTATTTACAACGACTACTATACGCAACAATCACTGTTCAAACGACTAGTTTATTTGTCTTCTTGTGTCCACTTTCTCTACATACTTGTAATAGGCCTTCTAGATTGTGTAAAGAATCTTGGGCCTTCTAAATTGTTTTGTAGAAATGATGATGATGAGTCAACCATAATTCATATTAGTTGTTATAACTATCATTTTCAACACAATGCACTTTATTCCATCTTTCCATTAAACGATCATGTTTCAAAGGATTTTCTTGCACTATCAACAAAAATTGTGATTATTTAAACCATGTTATATTGTTTTAAATCAAAACCGGTATGTTGGAAAGCAATTTGAACTCTTTTAATGGATTTTTATGCAAAATAGTAATGTGTTAAAGTATTTTATTTTATTTTAGTTTTGGCACAAATTGTGACATTTTAAGGCACATTATGTATTTTTTTTTGGCTAAAACGGAGACGCCTTTATTCTGTTTTTGCATTAAACGGTGATATTTCAAAGCATTTTCTTACACTTTCAGTAACAATTATGATGATTTAAATTATGTTGTATCATTTTAGATCAAATCTGGTATGTTTTAACGCATTTAAGCTTTTTTTTTTGGATTTTTATGCAAAATGGTGATGTTTTAATTCACATTATGTATTTTTTGGCTACAACGGAGACGCTTCAATGCACTTTATCCATCTTTCCATTAAACGGTGATATTTCAAAGTATTTTCTTGCACTTTCGTCAAAAATTATGATGATTTAAAGCATGTTATATCATTTTAGATCAAACTAGCTTTGTTTGAAAGTAGTTTGAACCATTTTTATGGATTCTTATGCAAAATAGTTATGTGTTATAGTATTTTATTACATTTTTCAAAGAAATTGGGATGTTTTAATGCACGTTATATATTTTTCGGCTAAAACGGAGATGCTTCAATGCACTATATTCCATTTTTGCATTAAATGATGATGTTTCAAAGCATTTTTTTTTTTGCACTTTGGGCAAAAATTGTGATGATTTAAAACATGTTATAATAATCTTTTAGATCAAATTGGGTATGTTTGAAAGCAATTTGAACCATTTTTATCGATTTTTATGCAAAATAGTGATGTGTTAAAGTATTTTATTGCATTTTTGATAGAAATTGTGACATTTTAATGTACATTATGTAATTTTTTGCTACATCGAAGAGGTTCAATGCAATTTATTCCATTTTTGCATTAAACGGTGATGTTTCAAAGTATTTTCTTGCACTTTTGTTAAAAATTGTGATCATTTATAGCATGTTATATCATTTTAGATCAAATCGGGTATATTTGAAAGCAATTTGAACCACTTTTATGGATTTGTATGCAAAACAGTGATGTGCTAAAGCATTTTATTGCAATCTTTTGCAGAAATTGTGACTTTCTAACTCATGTTTGAATTTTTTTCGGTAAAAATGAAGATGCTTCAAAGTAATTTATTCAATTTTTGCATTAAACGGTGATGTGTTAATGTATTTTATTGCATTTTTGGGACAAATTATAGCATTCTAACACACGTTTGATATTTTTCAGCAAAAATGAAGACGCTTCAAAGCAATTTATTCTTTTTTTTTGTATTAAATGGTGATGTTCTAAAGTATTTTCTTGCACTTTCAGCAAAAATTGTCATGATTTAAAGCCTATTATATCATTTTAGATCAAATCGGGTATGTTTGAAAGCAATTTGAACCATTTTATGGATTTGTATGCAAAATGGTGATGTGCTAAAGCAATTTTTTTTTAAAATTATGACATTCTAACTCACATTTGATATTTTTTGGCAAAAATAAAGATGCTTCAAAGCAATTTATTCTATTTTTGCACTAAATGGTGATGTGTTAAAGCATTTTATTACATTTTTTTTTTTCAAAAATTGCGACGTTCTAACACATGTTTGATATTTTTTGGCAAAAATAAAGATGCTTCAAAGCAATTTATTCAATTTTTGCATTTAACAGTGATTTGTTAAAGTATTTTACTGCATTTTTGGCAAAAATTATGACATTTTAGTCTATGTTTTTTTTTTTTGATAAAATTGAGGCGTTTCAGTGCACTTTCTTCCATTTTTGCATTAAATAGTGATGTTTCAAAGATTTTCTTGCACTTTCAACAAAAATTGTGACGATTTAAAGCATGTTATGTTGAAAACTATAGTTATAGCAACTAATATGGATTTTGGTTGACTCGTCATCATTTCTACAAAGCAACTTTGAAGGCCTAAAACCCTTTACAAAATCCACAAGGCCCATTAAAAGTATATAGAGAAAAGAGACACAAGAAGACAAATAAACTAGCTGTTTGAATAGTGATCGTTGTGCACAATAGCTGTTGTGAATAATAATGGTTAAAAATTTGAAAAACTAGCTGTTACAAAGTCATGTATATAAACATATCATTGTAAATGAAAAAGATAGAAAAAGGCTTCCTTGTTCATTCATCAATACTTTCTTCACATTTGAATCTTTTTCATTTCTTCATTTACATACATACATACATATATATATATATATTCACATGGTATCCGAGCAAGTTTCATCCTAAATCCACCTTTCATCTTGTGTTACTTGTTGGTTTTTGGTACATCAAGACTTTTCCCATCAAAGCCAAATTAAGAAATGGAAAAGGAGGGCTCCTTGTACAACACTAAGAACAAGAGTTCCTTCAAAGGAATAATGAAGGTAACACCACCTTGAAACTTACTACATTTCCCTTAAATGGAAAAAATTATTCAATTTGACTTAATCCAATTGAAAAAGCATTAAGTGAAAAACGAGCATTGGGCTTTGTTAATGGAAGAATTATGAAACCCACTAACACATTAAGTGAGGAATACGAAGATTGGTGTTATAATGACAACTTGGTATATACATGGATTTTGAATTCCATGGAACCGTCCTTGGTAGGTGCATTCTCAAAGGTTGAATCTTCTAAAGCACTTTGGGAGTCTATCAAGAGGCAATTTGGTCATCAAGGAAACTTGATGATAATATATGAGTTGAAACACTTCATCAACAATATCAATCTTGGTGGAGGTGATCCGATAGAGTACCACACCAAAATGAAGGAGGCACAGGATGAACTTCAATCCTTAATGTCGAATATCACCAGTATTGAATAAGTAGAGAAAAGAGCCATGAAGATCTTGTGATCTCATATTTGATGGGTTTGGGTTCTGACTACGATGATCTTAGAAACTACATCCTTAGAATTGATCCTTTGCCCCATTATGATGATGTTGTAAACAAGGTGAATAAAAAGTATATGTAAAGAAAAATTTTAAATAAAGAGTACATGTTAAGAAAAATTTTAAATGAAAACTCAAGCAAGGTAGAAAGAGGTAGTTTTGTAGATAGCAAGGAAGAAGGTATGATGGTTCAAGGAGTGAAAGTCAAGGCTAAGTGTGATAAATGTGGACGGATGCACAATCCCAAGAACAAATGTTTGAAGTGTGGCCATTGCAAGATGCTAGGTCATACTAAAAAAAAATGTTAGCTTCTCAATCCACATTTTTGGCCAAACAATTTTAAAGAGAAGGCGTCCCCACATAGTGTTCAAAGTGCAATTGAAAAAGACAACTCAAAACTCCTTGAGGATTTAGCAAAACTACTTCAGAACCATCTCCCAAGATCCTCTCAAGTTATGGTTTCCAACTTACATTTTAACTTTAACTCTTAGATTATTGATTCAGGTGCTTCTAATCATATTCAGAATCATTTTGCACTCTATATTAAAAGCATATGGAGAAAGTAGACACAAGAAGACAAATAAACTAACCGTTTGAACAGTGACCATATATACAGTTGCTTTTGTAAACAATAATGATCAAAAATTTGAAAAATTAATTGTTACAAAGTCATGTATATAAACACATCTTTTAAATGAAAAAGACAGAAAAAAGTTTTCCTATTCTTTCACATTTGAATATTTTTCTTTTCTTCATTTATATATATTTTTTTCACATGTTATATCATTTTAGATTAAATTGAGTATGTTTGAAAGCAATTTGAACCATTTTTATGGATTTTTATGCAAAACAGTGATGTGTTAAAGCATTTTATTGCATTTTTGGTAGAATATGTGATGTTTTAATCATGTTATGTATTTTTCTGCTAAAACAGAGATGCTTCAATGCACCTTATTCCTTTTCTCCATTAAACGATGATGTTTAATGCTTCAACGTATTTTCTTGTATTTTTGGTAAAAATTGTGATGATTTAAAGCATGTTATATCATTTTAGATAAAAGCGGGTATGTTTGAAAGCAATTTGAACCATTTTCATGGATTTGTATGCAAAACAGTGATGTGCTAAAGCATTTCATTGCAATTTTTTTGTAGAAATTGTGACGTTCTAACTCACATTTGATATTTTATGGCAAAAATAAAGAGGCTTCAAAGCAATTTATTTAATTTTTGCATTAAACGGTGATGTTCTAAAGCATTTTCTTGCACTTTCAGCAAAAGTTGTGATGTTTTAATGCATGTTATGTATTTTTTGGCCAAAACAGAGACACTTCAATGCACTTTATTCCATCTTTCCATAAAACGATGATATTTCAAAGCATTTTCTTGCACTTTTGATAAAAATTGTGATGATCTAAGGCATGTTATATCATTTTAGATCAAATTGGGTATGTTTGAAAGCAAGTTGAACCACTTTTATGGATTTTTACGCAAAACGGTGATGTGTTAAAGCATTTTATTACATTTTTAACATAAATTGTGACATTTTAATGCATGTTATGTATTTTGTGGCTAAAATAGAGATGCTTCAATCTACTTTATTGCATTTTTGCATTAAATGGTAATGTTTCAAAGCATTTTCTTGCACTTTCGGGAAAAATTGTGATGATTTAAAGTATGTTATATAATTTTAGATCAAATCGGGTATGTTTGAAAGCAATTTGAACCATTTTTATAGATTTTCATGCAAAAAGGTGATGTGTTAAAGCTTTTCATTGCATTTTTGGCAGAAGCTTTGATGTTTTAATGCACGTTATGTATTTTTCCGCTAAAACGAAGAGGCTTCAATGCACTTTATTCCATTTGTCCATCAAACGGTGATATTTTAAAGCATTTTCTTGCACTTTCGACAAAAATTGTGATATTTAAAGCAGTTGTATCATTTTAGATCAAATTGGGTATGTTTCCAAGCAATTTGAACCATTTTTATGGATTTGTATGCAAAACAATGATGTGCTAAAACATTTTATTGCAATTTTTTGTAGAAATTGTGACGTTCTAACTCATGTTTGATTTTTTTGGCAAAAATAAAGATGCTTCAAATCTATTTATTCAATTTTCACACTAAACAGTGATGTGTTAAATCATTTTATTGCATTTTTTTTTTTTTGCAGAAATTGCGACGCTCAAACGGTGATGTGTTAAAGTATTTTACTGCATTTTTGGTAGAAATTGTGACATTTTAATGTACGTTATATATTTTTTTCACTAAAACCGAGATGATTCAGTGCATTTTATTCTATTTTTGCATTAAATGGTGATGTTTCAAAGCATTTTCTTGCACTTTCGGCAAAAATTATGATGATTTAAAGCATGTTATATCATTTAAGATCAAATCAAGTATGTTTGAAAACAATTTGAACCATTTTAATGGATAGGTATGCAAAACAGTGATGTGTTAAAGCATTTTATTGCATTTTTGACAAAAATTTTGATGTTTTAATGCATTTTATGTATTTTTTGGTTAAAATGGAGTCACTCCAATGCACTTTATTCCATTTTTTCATTAACCGATGATATTTCGAAGTATTTTCTTGATATTTTGGCAAGAATTGTGATGATTTATAGCGTGTTATATCATTTTAGATCAAATTGGATATGTTTGAAAACAATTTGAACTATTTTCATGGATTTGTATGCTTTTATTGCAATTTTTTGCAGAAATTGTGACATTCTAACTCATGTTTGATATTTTTCAGCAAAATTGAAGATGCTTCAAAGCGATTTATTCAATTTTTGCATTAAATAGTGATCTTCTAAAGCATTTTCTTGCACCTTCGGCAAAATTTATGACATTTTAATGCACGTTATGTATTTTTCCGCCAAAACAGAGATGCTTCAATGCATTTTATCCATTTTTGCATTAAATGGGGATGTGTCAAAGCATTTTCTTGCGCTGTTGGCAAAATTTGTGATAATTTAAAGCATGTTATATCATTTTAGATAAAATAGGGTCTGTTTAAAAGCAATTTGATCCATTTTTATGGATTTTCATGCAAAATGGTGATGTCGTAAAGCATTTCATTGCATTTTGGGCAGAAATTGTGATGTTTTAATGCATTTTATGTATGTTTCCACTAAAACAGAAAAGTTCAGTGAACTTTGTTCAATTTTTGCATTAAACGGTGATGTTTCAGACCATTTTCTTGCACTTTTAACAAAAATTGTGATGATTTAAAGCAATGGTATATAATTTTAGATCAAATTAGATATGTTTGTAAGTAATTTGAACCATTTTTATGGATATGTATGCAAAATGATGATGCATTAAAGCATTTTATTGCAACTTTTTGCATAAATTGCAATGCTCTAACACACATTTTATATTTCTTGGCAAAAAGGAATATGCTTCAATGCATATTATTCCATCTTTCCATTAAACAATGATGTTTCAAGGCATTTACTTGCACTTTTGGCAAAAATTGTGATGATTTAAAGCATGTTATATTATTTCTGTAACATCCTGAAATTTTTATATTCTTAAAACCCTGTCATGGAGCTATAATACAGTATTTTTGAGAATTTGATAAGAGAGAGAGTTGACCGGTATTCAAGACAGCGTACTGTATGAGCAGAAAATACAGTATTTCATTACCGGTATTAGAAATTTGACGACGAAAGCGGAAAGCTGTTATTTTCGTCGTGCGTGCCCGACTATATAAGTGGGACGGAGTCGAAAAACCCGGAAAAGCAAAAGTCACTTTTTCCTCCATTTTCTCTCTCTTCTCTCTCTCCTCCCCACGGTTCTCTCTTCTGTGAACAGTAACTTTCGTCACCGGACCTCAGATCACCTCACCACCGGCGAGTGGAGGACCGCCGGACCGCCGCGAGTGCAACGCCGCCAACCCCACCCCGATCGCCGCTGCCACGCGCCCTCACGCGCCGCCCACAGCTCCGCCGACGTGAACTTTGACCGGCGATTCACGGTGAACGGCGACGAGTTGACCGACACCTCCGGCGCGTCTGGCACTGTCTCGCCGCCCTCTTCACGGTGGTGTGCCCCGTTCCGGCATTTGGTCACCGGATTCCGGCGTGGGAAGGCTGATCGGGAAGGGGTATTTCCGGCAAGATTTCCGGCGATTGGAGTAGCTCCGGTGGAACCTGAACTGACCAGTGTGTTCTCCGACACTCGTACTTCGACGCGGTATGTTTAGATTTCAATTTGGAATAGGTTTCGATGATGATTTTAGGGTCCAAAGTAGGTTCCTTAACATCTGAACATTTAGGATGATTGGTGATTTTGAAGGCTTTAATTTGTGTTTTGTGGCATATGGACACCATGGACAGCATCCCGACATCGCAAGGATCGCGATGGTGCGTCCCGTTCGTGAAACGGAAACCAAAATTTCGTGGGTTGAATAGTGTCCGTGAATAGTACTCGGTGAACAGTAACTTGCACGTTTTTCGAGAAAAATTTCGTAGCGTACGTAGGAGTATTTCGAACGCGTATGCCCTCTCCGGGACAATTTTTCATCATTCGTATAGGCACTGGGTGCCCGGAGGTAAGATAATATAATATTTAAATTGTGGAAAAATAGGTTTTAATATTTATAATATTTATAATTGCATGAATGTATATTATAATAATTGATTAAATTGTAGAAAAGTCCCATTGACGAAGAATGGGCATGATTGTGCAATTAGAAGTGTTGACATTCGTGTGTTAAATATATATATATATATATAAGCGTAAAATCATTACCGTCGACCTGCAGTGCTAGATTAGGTATTCTAAAATACCTATACAGCATTGTATGTCCCATGTTTGTATTTACATATATTTATATGGTAGGAACGCTTGTATATATATATACGTAATCATGCCCTTATGATGGAATGATTGAGTAGATGCTGCATGCGATGTTCTGCAATGCTATTCGAATTAACATGTGTGCATACGTTAGTATATTATATTTATTGTGCCGTGGTAAGGTAATGATATATTTTTACTTGTGATGTCATGTTGGGATTGCGTTTAATAACGCAATATATGATAACCGATTAAAATAGGTTTCTGCGAAATTGTATTAATAGTGGTATAGTGTATCCATGTGTTTGAATTGTAATATATTTCAATGTTTTATCTTGGTTGTCTTATGGGATATTTATATGCCAGGGTGGAATATATTTTTATAACTAAGTATTACTAGCCTTACGATAAATCCATACGTATGAAATCCTTTTGGAAGATAAGGACTAATAAATGTGTTTCATAGGTAGTTATACTACCTATAATGAAATTATTAACGTGTTGTTTGAGTAATGTAGGCAAAATAGTCATGTTGTCATGACTGAGTCGATTATGAATAAATTTGTGTGGATACTGGTATAATTGGGATAATTATGGATCGGTAGTTTTTCCGTTACCTTAGTAAAGCCGCTTAGGACGGAGCAGAATCATTATAGTAAGACTGTGGTGCCCTTCGAGGTATGTTGAACCCACAGCAGCTCCGGATTGATAATAAGACTGTGGTGCCCCTTTGAGGTATGTTGAACCCACAGCAGCTCCGGATTGATAATAAGACTGTGGTGCCCTTTGAGGTATGTTGAACCCACAGCAGCTCCGTATTGATAGTAAGACTGTGGTGCCTTTCGAGGTATGTTGAATCCACAGCAATTGAGAAATGATAATAAAAACCATGGTGCCTGCAGGGTATGTTGAATCCATGGTTGGAAGCGGCTGTTTGTCATAGCGTCCTTGGGTACATGTAACCCATGGCAGAGTTAATTATACTGTTAGTCTAAGGAACCCGGTGTGGGCAAATGACTATTGTATACATATATTGAAGTGTACGGTGGATATCATGACCATTATCCATAAATTAGTTATCTATAACCAATCTATAAGGAAATGAATTCTGGTGTCTACTAGATTCAAATTATATGATAGAATACTTCTGTCTGCTAGGCGTTGCTTGTGGTTGTGTGAATAACGATGAGGCAGTAACACGCTGTGTTATTTGGTATGGGGACTGTCCTGGTTTTCTTGTATAAGTAGGGCAGCTTATATGTATAAGCAAATTCTTGCCGAATTCCTATAAGAAATACTATTCATACAGCCATTTATGACCTCCCTTTGTATTCTGGTTTTCATATGTAGCGGAGTGTCTAGGAATACCTTTAGTTGCAGTCACAAATAGATTATTGTTATGATTGTGAATTGCAGAAATGGCGGAAGTCTAATCATACCTTGGCAAGTGTCAAGTCTATAAGAGAGAACTTAATCTTGCAAAACAGAGAGCTAGCATCAGCTTGAAAAAGGGGAATTAGTATTTAAATAAAATAATGGGTTAGGCAATATCTAGGCTGCGTCACTTCTAGTATATAGAATCTTGTCTAGCTCACTGGTACGCTTGTGAAACGAAAGGAATATGGGTGAATCCATAATAGATTAAAGATCACGTGAGAAGTTTGAGGATATTATTGAAAAGGTGTATTGGATGTATGGCGGGTCATTTGATTTATTAGTTTACACGTTTATAAGTTTGTTTATGAGTTTACATTGTTATCATCCGTACCTTTAAGCGAACGACTAGGATTAAATTGATATGTGACCTTATAATAGTATAGTCAAGGTTTAATGTAGGTGAAAGAATTCCTAGTATGGGATAAAGAATGGAGAACGTGTATTGGTGATTATAGTATAACTGTCAGGTTGTCTTGCTTTAGTGAATATAAAGAGATAATATGAATGTATGATAACATAGACTGGTAATGAACCAGTATTGAGATAATTGTGATATGTGGATCGGATATGTATGTTCCCTCTCCCTCAGCTGGGCTTGTAAGCCAGTTTCTAATGGAGATGTGACGTTAAGACTGTGGTACCCTGAGGGGTAGGTGGAATCCGCAGCTGTCCTCCAAATGGCCCAGTGGCTTAGAGCAACAACCATGATCCATGATGTTTCTCAGTATAATTGATAACTTGTAAACGCAATGAAATTCCTATTACCAATCTTTCGAGAGTGGAAATGGCATACAGAAACAGTTTTATCGTTTTTATTAATACCCTCAATTGTATCTATATTCAAATGTTTGAAATATTTGTATCCTATGTGGGTATTGATTGTGTACCTAGGATATTTTGGCTATCTCAGGCCGAGTGTGTGATTGATACTGTGTGGTTATATCGGCTTCTAAGCAGTTCCTCTGTATGGGGCTGCAGCATTAGCCGTTATTTATACGAATAACTATGTAATGATTTTATATGATCATGTAGTTGTTCGTTGATAAGAATAGAAATAGAATTTAAACGGACACAGGTGATAACATGATTCATTTAGAAAGTATACTGATTGAGATTGCAATATCTGTATATGGTATATCATAAGGAGTGTTACTCTAATTGAGACATTTATACAGAATTCATAAATGGTATAGTGCTTAGAGTTCTAGAGGAGATGATATAATATCTTGTGTACATTATTGAGTATATGCTTGTTGGAACATGTGCCTTGATATGTGGACATGCATTTACTTGTGTGTGTAGAATTGTGTGAAATGGCCAAAATAAGTAGGGATTCAGGTAACATGCTCCTTCCTTTATTTAAGTATTGTATTATCTTACTGAGCCATGTGGTGTGCTCACCCCTTTGTGGGATTATTATTTTCAGGTGATTACGATATAGCGGCAGCGGATCCGGAAAGTGCAGTTGAGGCTAAGATTTCGGACAGGGCATAATATATCTAAGGTTTAGGCCATTGTTATGTAATTTCCTTTCTGTGTACTCTGAGGCATTGATTTCATTAAAATGCATAACAATTCTTTAAAAAAAAAAAAATAATACTATTTTAGCTGTTACTATTTATGTGGTTACTTTTTATAAACTCTTTGAATAAATGAAAACTTCGCTTCACTATGAGAAGGCGTTGATTTTTGTCTTTTTGATAATTTCAATGTACTATATGCCACATGAATAAAAATGAAAGGAAGGGGGTGTTACAATTTCAGATCAAATTGGGTATGTTTATAAGTAATTTGAACTATTTTTGTAGATTTTTATGCAGAACAGGGATGTGTTAAACTATTTTATTGCATTTTTGGCAGATATTGGGACCTTTGAAGGCACGTTATGTATTTTTCTGCTAAGACAGAGATGCTTTAATGCATTTTATTCTATTTTTGTGTTAAACGGTGATGTTTTAAAGCATTTTCTTGCACTTTTGGCCAAAATTGTGATGATTTAAAACATGTTATATCCTTTAAGATCAAATTGAGTATGTTTTAATACAATTTGAACCCTTTTCATGGATTTTTATGCGAAACGTGATGTGTTAAAGCATTTTGTTTCTTTTTCACAGAAATTGGGACATTTTAATGCACCTTATGTATTTTTCAGCTAAAACGCCAACTCTTCAATGCACTTTATTCCATTTTTTGCATTAAACTGTGATTTTAAAAACATCTTCTTCCACTTTTGGCAAAAATTGTGAAGAGTTTAAGCTTTGCTTGGGTTTGTGTGGAAATTAATGCAAGTGAAGAGATTATTCATGATTTTGATTTTTGTTGTTCCAATGGGAAGCGGACAATGGTCAAGGTTGAATATGTATGGCTGCCTGTCAAATGCAATACTTGTAAAATTTTTTGTCACTCTAGTGGTCAATGTATTAACCAAGAACAGAAACAAGCAATGAAATCACAGAAAGCGTGGGTGGAGACTTGTAATCCAAAGATTGATAAGGACAAAGCTATTGTTGATAATGCTTTGGTTGAACCATCTTTTTCTAAGGAGGATGAGTGGATAAAAGTTGCTGAGAGGAAGGAAACAAAGAATGTTTTAGCTTTGGTAAGCGGCAGCACAACTGAAGTTTCAAAGAATGTAATGGCAAACAATATATTAAAGGATGAAAGTGTGAAAAAATATATGGTGGCTGCCACAACTAGTCTTTCTTCTCTTTCAAGTAAGTTGCCAATTCCACTTAATATGGAAACGCCAAAAACTACTTCTTAGTTGGATTTATCTTCAAATGTTGAAGAAGGAGAGCGTACACCCCATACATGATGAAGTTGAGTTTTTGAACTCCTTGTAGGCAGATGGTATGAATCCCTTAGCACTTAAAGCTAAAGATTCTTTAGAAAAGAAGAATAAGGGATCAGGTGGGAAGAATAAAAAGAAGCGATCCCCTAAAAGGGGCAAGTGGTGCTAGTTTTTTTTGAGGTTTGCCTTTCCCTTTGATTACTATGTTTTTTGGCTGCTGGAATATAAGGGGTTTTAATGACCCTATGAAGCATTGTTTAGTTAAAAATTTTATTCAAGATGAGAGGTTGTCTTTGTGTGGGATTGTGGAAACCAAAGTGAAGGAGGACAAGGAGGATATAGTTTTCAGATCTATTCAAAGGGATTGGCTTATTTTTTGCGACTATAGCACTTCTCTTAATGGTCGCATTTGGGTTTGTTGGAATCATCGAGATGTAAATGTTACGATTATTCAATCTTCTAATCAGATAGTCCACTGTGAAGTAACTTCTATTAGAGATGGATGGAGATGTGTGGTATCATTTGTTTATGGTGATAATGATTATGGTTGTCGGGTTTCACTCTGGAACGAAATTATTTCTCAGTCTTCCAGGTTTGAGAACTTGCCTTGGTTACTCTTAGGTGATTTCAATGCCATTCAAAGTCAAGAAGAAGCTGCTGGTGGGTCTAATGATTGGCCTTCTTGGAAGAATGATTTTGCGAATTGTATTACCAATGTGTTGAAGATGAAGAGATTGAGTTGAAGATTCAAAGAATAAAAAAAAGCCCAAATAACTCTTTGGTTAGTCTATGGATGCCTACATTAAGCCTGAAGCCCATTTTAAGTGTTTTAAAAACTAGTCACTAAAGGATAAAATAACAACTAGTTTTTGTTAGTCACTAAAAGACAAACATAACAATTAGTTTTTTGAATTTGAAAGATGTGTTGTTATATATTGTACCTAGTTGTTGGAAAAGTAAAATAAGCTTGTACCTAGCCGTTAGGATGTTGTATATATAAACCCATCATGTGTAAATATTACAAGATTGAAAAAAAGCTATTCTTTTTCTCTCTTACTATATCTTCTATCTACTTCTATTTTCACTTGGTTTTTGTTGAATCTTTGAAAACTTGAGCTAAACACTTAAATTTATTTAATCAACATCAATGCAGGGCTGAATGATCTATCTTATAGTGGATGCTTTTTTCTTGGTTTAATAGGCAGAGTGAGGCACCTATTTTTTGCAAGCTTGATAGAGCTTTAATCAATTTGGAGTGGGAAACCTCTTTTCCAGGTGCTGCAGTAAATTTTCTTTCAGCTGGTCTGTCAGATCATTCTTTGTGTGTTATCAAAGTTGCTCCTTTAGCTTAGCGACCAGTTCCTTTTAAATTCTTTGATTATTGGATGGATCACCCAAATTTTCCTTCACTAGTTGAACGAGTTTGGCAGGCTCCTATGGAGAGTACACTAATGTATCAGCTTTACATAAAATTAAAAAGGCTTAAAAAAGAGCTCCGAAGGTTCAATAAAGAAGTGTATTCTTATTTGCCTGAACGGGTTATTACTGCAAAAGCTAAGATGTTGGAAATTCAATCCTTTCTTCAGTCTTCACCTCTTGGTATTCAGTTAAGTTAAATGGAGTCATAGGCTGTAAAGGAGTATGCGGATTTGATTAGGGCTGAGGAAAGCTTTCTTCGACAAAAATCTAGAGTTCAATGGCTACAACTTGGTAATCAACATACTTAGTTTTTTTTTAAGGCTGTCAAGCACCAACATAGTCGTAGTAAGGTGGTATCTATTTGTGATGAAGATGGTACTCAAGCAGAAGGAGTTGAAGCAGTTTGCAATGTAGTTGTTACTCATTTCTCTAATTTCTTTACTAATTCTTCCAGTCAACCTCCTTTTGATGATGCAGCTATTCATGATGCTCTTCTTGTAGGTATCTCTTGAAATCAAATGGAGGACATGTAGCGTGATGTTTCACATTATGAAATTAAGAGCACTTTCTTTTCTTTAAAAGATAACAAAGCCCCAGGTCTTGATGGTTTTTCAGCCTCTTTTTCAAGAAGAATTGGAACGTAGTGGGCGAGGATGTAGTGAAGGCAATTAGCTCTTTTTTTTCCTCTAAACGCCTTCTCAAACTATTAAATGCTACGACCATAACCCTTATTCCTAAGGTTAATAATCCTACTAGGGCTAAGGACTTTCGACTTATTTCATGTTGCAATACCATTTATAAATGTATTGCTAAGATACTTGCGAAAAGAATCAAAATAGTTCTTCCAAATATTGTTGGTCATCAACAAATAGCTTTTATCAAAGGTTAATGCGTTAGTGACAATATTTTAATCTCCTAAGAGTTGTTGAGGAATTACCATAGAAATATTGGCTATTTGCGGTGTGCTCTTAAGGTTGATCTTATGAAGGCTTTTGATACAGTAAGATGGGATTTTCTTCTTCTTGTTTAAAATTCTATTGGTTTTCCGGAGAGGATGATCCATTGGATTTCTGAATGCATTACCTCCACCAGATTTTCTATTTCTCTTAATGGGGAGCTACATGGTTTTTTTCCTGGTGGTCGTGGTTTGAGGCAAGGTGATCCTATGTCTCCTTATCTTTTTGTGCATGCAATTGAGGTGTTTTCAGGTCATATGTGCAACATAGTAGTGAACCAGGTTTTCAAATTTCATGATTTATCACGGCTTGCTCCTAGTCCTAACAAGAGCAATATTTTTATTAGCAAGATGGCCTCACATGTCAAAGCTCAGCTTGTTCAGGTCCTTGGTGTTGAAATAAAACTGATTGAGCCGATTGACCAATCTCAAGATTCATGCCAGCATCGTGACCGTGCTACATTGGAATCTGTGTATCCCAATCATCATCTCAGTCAGCATCCTAATCAGCAACCTAATCCTAATCAACATCTTCAGTAGCCAAAGAGAAGAATTCAAACATTCAAATTTGAATTTAAACATTCAAATTTGAAGATGGTGAACATTGGAAGTTGTTTTGCAATTAGTAGAAAAATGAAACATTGCTTTATGACTTGTAAGTAATTTGTTTAGCCTATTTTGTGTATTGCAGCTTTCCTACCTTGGGAAAACAATTATAACTGTTGGTTGTTTGCCTATTTAAAATCCTTGTAACATTATTCTTTTAATTAAGAAAAATAATTCTCTCATCTTTTTCATATTTCTCTCTCTGGCTGAAATTCTCAAGTTCACTTCTTATACTTTGATCATGAAAGTTAACACTTGGTTTTCCAAAGTGTGAGTCATTTCTAGTGGGCTCAGGGCATTAATTTGTAAGGTTTTGGTGGACCAAATTATTGACAAGAGTAAGAGTTGGATAGCTCATGCTCTGTCCTATGCTGGTTGTCTATAATTGATCCAATTAGTATTATTCTCTCTCCAAGTTTATTGGGCATCTATTTTTATTATGCCAAAAAAAGTTATCAAACAAGTTGAAGCTACTTTGCAAGCTTTTCTTTGGAAAGGTTGCAGTTTAGATCTTGGTGGTGCCAAAGTTACTTGGTCATTTATTTGTGCACCAAGTAAAGAGGGAGGCTTAGGGATTAAAGATATGGTAGCTTTGAATAAGGCTGCCATTGCAAAGCATATATGGGCATTGTTTACTGATTCATAATGGTCTATTTGGACTAATTGGGTTCGGATTTATTTGATCAGAGGAAAGAATTTTTGGATTATGAAGTGTCCATGAGGTTGCTCTTGGAGTTAGAGGAAGATTCTAGGACTTTGGCCTCTTATGCGTCATAGATTGTACTTTCAAATTAGGAATGGCCAACATACATCGTTTTGGTATGACAATTGGCATCCTTTTGGTTCTCTTTTCGGAAAATATGGACAACGACTCATTTATGATTTAGGGCTTGGTAAAGAAGCTTTAGTAGCAGATATTATAGATGGAGCAGATTGGCAATGGCCGAATGCTATTACTATTGACTGGTTAGAGGTGAGTAAAGCAGTAAACTTCAAACCAAATAGCAATATCCCTGATGTTGTTAAATGGTTGCATGCTTCCAATGGTTCTTTTTCTATTAACAGTGCTTGGCAAGCTTTTCTGACTAAATTTTTCGTAGTGGATTGACATTCTTTAGTCTGGCATAAAAAGACCATACCTGATATGAATCAAGGAACCAAACCCATAAACACTTTAACTCACCAAACCCAACTATATTCAAACATCAAAACCCAATTTGGTCAAACTCTCAGTTTTCCTTTAACCCATTCAGCCCAAACCCCATTTAAAGACCCAAGTTATTCCCTTGGTTTAACCATGATCACTTGGGCCAATAATATCTCACTTGCTTGATTGCCACATCACTTACATGAAGCAAATCAAGAAAATATCCATTTGGAGGGAAAAATAAAAAATTGGCAAGTTTAAGAAAATTTAAGTTAATTAGTATTTTATTTTATTAGTTTATCTCTTTTATGTCACTTTAGAAGTTCCAGCAGGTAAGCTCAAATCATTTGCAAGGTCCAAGAATGCATTTATGGAGGATAAGAGGCTGACTACAAAAGTTGCAGTATTAGGCCAAGACAATTTCTGTACCAATAAAGCATTTGTGTCCATTTTTCATTTTGAGATTGTCTTATATGTTAAGTAATTGTCATTGCTTTTGATCTTAGAAAATGTATTAGTTTTATTTTATTTTGTATTAGACTTTTTAAAAAGGGTCTTCAATGCTTTGTAAGGGAAGTTTTTCTGCTGGAAAAGTAAAAATTGAACATTGAGCTTGTTCTTCAAGCTTAGACAAACCTTTATCCTAAATTTTTTTGTTGCTGGAATTTAGGTGGTGGTTTTGTTGGTTGGTGGCTTTGCCTTTATGCCTTGGATCAATCTTAGTTATTTCGATTCTTTTCTCTTCATTTGATTCACACTTTACTCACCTACTGGCATTGTTGGAATTTGTTAAAGATCCACATCAATACCTAAACATGCTTTTATCTTATGGTTAGCTATATGTGGTCTTTATACTCAAGACTGTTGAAATAAAACTAATTGAGCCGATTGACCAATCTCAAGATTCATGCCAGCATCATGACCGTGCTACATTGGAATCTGTGTATCCCAATCATCATCTCAGTCAATATCCTAATCAGCAACCTAATCCTAATCAGCATCTTCAATAGCCTAAGAGAAGAATTCAAACTTTCAAATTTGAATTTAAACATTCAAATTTGAAGATGGTGAACATTGGAAGTTGTTTTGCAATTAGTAGAAAAAGAAAATATTGCTTTATGACTTGTAAGTAATTTGTTTAGCCTATTTTGTGTATTGCAGCTTTCCTACCTTGGGAAAACAATTATAGCTGTTGGTTGTTTGCCTATTTAAAATCCTTGTAACATTATTCTTTCAATTAAGAAAAACAATTCTCTCATCTTCTTCATATTTCTCTCTCTGGCTGAAATTCTCAAGCTTACTTCTTATACTTTGATCATCTTGTGGTACATACTTGTGGCGGATCTTCTTTTAGTTCATATATTTGTTGCCTCATGTTGGCAGCTGCAATTTATGCTATTTGGGGAGAATGAAATAACAGGATGCATGGAGGAGCCTCTAGAAATGTCTCCATTTTTATAGAGGATATTATTTTTTTCTTTTCATTCTAGAGTTAATGTTTTCCTTGGTTTGGAATCTTCTCCTCACAACTGATGGCTCCAAAGATCATGGAATTTTTCAGAGGATATTTTCTAGTTACTCAATTGTTGAATAGTTTAGTTTGTTTTTATGTAACTAGGGGGAATGCCCTCTAGCTCTAGTTTCTCTGGGGCATGCCCTTGTGCCTTTGTAATTTATCCTTTTCTTTTAGTTTAGTAGACTTACCTTTATTCAAAAGAACTTTGAACCACTTTTCTGAATTTTTGTGCAAAACGGTGGTGTTAAAGCATTTTTAAACGGTGATGTTTCACAGCATTTTCTTGCACTTTTGACAAAAATTATGATAATTTAAAGCATGTTATAATATTTTAGATCAAATCAGGTATGTTTGTAAATAATTTGAACCATTTTTGTGGATTTTTATGCAGAACAGTGATGTGTTAAACTATTTTATTGCATTTTTAGCAGAAATTGGGACCTTTTAAGGCATCTTATATATTTTTTCGCTTAAATGGAGACGCTTCAATGCACTTTATTTTATTGTTGCATTAAATAACGATGTTTCAAAGCATTTTCTTGCACTTTCAACAAAAATTGTGATGATTTAAATCATGTTATATCATTTTAGATCAAATTGGGTATGTTTGTAAATAATTTGAAACATTTTTGTAGATTTTTATGCAGAACAATGATGTATTAAACTATTTTATTGCATTTTTGGCAGAAATTGGGACTTTTATGATGCACATTATATATGTTTTTCACTAAAACAGAAATGCTTCAATGCACTTTATTTCATTTTTGCATTAAATGGGGATGTTTCACAGCATTTTCTTGCATGTTTGGCAAGATTTTGATGGTTTAAAGCATGCTATATCATTTTAGATCAAATTGGGTATGTTTGTCAGCAATTTGAACCATTTTTGTAGACTTTTATGCAAAATGGTGATGCGTTAAAGCATTTTATTGCAATTTTTTGCAAAAATTGTGACGTTCTAACGCAAGTTTGATATTTTTCGGCAAAAAGGAAGATGCTTCAATGCACTTTATATTGTTTAAGATCAAATCGAGTATGTTTTAATGCAATTTGAACCCTTTTCACAGATTTTTATGTGACATGTGATGTGTTAAAGTATTTTATTGCTTTTTTGCAGAAATTGGGACTTTTTAAGGTACGTTATGTATTTTTTTCGCTAAAACGAAGACACTTCAATTCATTTTATTCCATTTTTGCTTTAAATGGTGATGTTTCAAAGTATTTTCTTGCACTTTTGGCAAAAATTATGACGATTTAAAACATGTTATATCATTGAAGATCAAATCGAGTATGTTTTAATGCAATTTGAACCCTTTCCATGGATTCTTATGCGAAATGTGATGTGTTAAAGCATTTTATTGCTTTTTTGCAGAATTTGGGATGTTTAATGAATTTTGTTTCATTTTTGCATTAAATAGTGATGTTTCAAAGCATTTTCTTGCACTTTTAGCCAAAATTGTGATGATTTAAAGCTGGTTATATCATTTCAGATCAAATCGAGTATGTTTTAATGCCATAGATTTTTATGCGAAATGCGATGTGTTAA
Source organism: Khaya senegalensis (assembly GCA_032402905.1). Classification (NCBI taxonomy): domain Eukaryota; kingdom Viridiplantae; phylum Streptophyta; class Magnoliopsida; order Sapindales; family Meliaceae; genus Khaya; species Khaya senegalensis. The sequence goes on along the minus strand of CP135534.1, from coordinate 5,624,286 downwards.
AGCATTTTATTGCATTTTTTTTGTAAAAATTGCAATGTTATTGATGTGCTCCATCATGGAAATGAAGTTGCTACAATCCAAGAAGAGCCATACATGGGACCAGTTACTAGAGCAATAGCCAAGTTTGTTACTTTACTCACCTATATGGAGAGAAATTGATTTGCTGATTGAGTTTAGGTCAGTGAACTTCAATAAATAAGGTGGCTAATAATTTAAATATTTACTTAATGATATATTAATTATGGTTTTAGTAGTTGGATTTTAATTAATTAGTCTTAGTTTTCCAACTAGTCATTAAATGTACAAATCTTCCAGGGCAAGCTTGCTGGTTTTATAATGGAAAGCATATTATTGTAATGGATTTTCAGTCTATGAATGAAGAGCATTTTGTTGGGTTGCATCCAAATTCTTATCTAAACAAATTCTTTGTTTAGTGGCAAATTTCCTATCGATTTTATCACTGTTCCTTCTTTCTATCTTAGAGTGTGGTGAATCAATCTAGTAATCTTGTTTGTGGCAATCTAATCTTATCAAACTTGATTCACTAGTTGTTAATTTCTTTATTTTGACTCTTGATACTGATTTAGAACTCTATTTCCTCATGTTAAACTTCCATAAACTATCCATATTACATTACCACTTCAAAATCGTACATAACCCTTCAGTTTCCTTAAAACACCTCTAAAGAATCAAAAACTTACTTCAATTACAAATTTCCATCTAGTCAGCCACTATATCATATCCCAACACCTATATCCTGTTGAAAATGATAGTTATAGCAACTAATATAGATTTTGGTTGACTCATCATTATTTCACATAATCTAGCTGTTTGAATAGTGACCGTTGTGCATAGTAGCCATTATAAACAGTAATGGTCAAAAATTTGAAAAACTAACTGTTACAAACTTATCTATATAAACACATCATTGTAAATTAAAAAGATAGAAAAAAACTTCCTCATTCTTTTATCAATACTTTCTTTCACATTTGAATCTTCTCTATTTCTTCATTAATATATTTTTTTCACATGGTACTAGAGCAAGTTTCATCCTAAACCTACCTTTCATCTGTTGTTATTTGTTGGTTCTTGGTGCATCAAGACATTCCCTTCAAAGCCAAATTAAGAAATGGAAAAGGAGGGCTCGTCATACAACACCAAGAACAAGAGTTCCTTCAAAGGAGTTGATAATGAAGGTAACACCACCTTGAAACTTACCACATTTCCCTTGAATGGAAAAAATTATTCAATTAGGCTCAATCCTACTGAAAGAGTATTAAGTAGAAAACAAGCATTCGGCTTTGTCAATGGAAGAATCACAAAGCCCACCGACACATCAAGTGAGGAATACAAAGATTGGTGTTATAATGACAACTTGGTGTATACATGGATTTTGAATTCTATGGAATCGTCCTTTGTAGGTGCATTCTCAAAGGCTGAATCTTCTAAAGCACTTTGGGAATCTATCAAGAGGCAATTTGGTTATCAAGAAAACTTAATGAGAATATATGAGTTGAAGCACTTCATCAACTATATCAATCTTGGTGGAGGTGATCCAATAGAGTACAACACTAAAATGAAGGAGGCATGGGATGAACTTCAATCCTTAAGGCGGAATACCACCAGTATTGAAGAAGTACAAAATAGAGGCAATGAAGATCTTGTGATCTCATATTTGATGGGTTTGGATTCCAACTACAATGATCTTAGAAACCACATCCTTAGAATTGAGCCTTTGCCCTATTATGATGATGTTGTAAACAAGGTGAATAAAGAGTACATGCAAAGAAAAATTTTAGAGGGGAACTCCAACAAGGTAGAAAGAGGTAGTTTGGTAGATAGTAAGGAAGAAGGTATGATGGTTCAAGGAGGAAAAGTCAAGACTAAGTGCGATAAATGTGGAAGGATGCACAACCCCAAGGACAAATGTTGGAAGTGTGGCCATTACAAGATGCTTGGTCATACTAAAGAAAAATGTTGGATCCTCAATCACATTTTAGGCCAAACAATTACAAGGAGAAGACACCACCACAAAGTGCTCAAAATGCAATTGAAAAAGACAACTCAAAACTCCTTGAGGATTCGGCAAAGTTATTTTAGAACCATCTCCCAAACTCCTCTCAAGGTATAGTTTCCAACTCGCATTTTAATTTTGACCCCTAGATTATTGATTAAGGTGCTACTAATCATATGTTTATAAATAAAAACAAGGCATCTAGAATAGAAACCCTAGAAAACTTTAGAAATGTGACAATAGCCAATGGTGGCAAAATACCTATTAAGGGATTAAGAGACATTAAAGTTTTATATAAGGAAACAAAAGACCTTTATATGCCAAATTTCTCATCAAATTTGTTGTCAGTTAGTAAGATAACAAAAAACTTAAATTGTTGTGTCATCTTTGAACCCAATAAAGTAATATTTCAGAATATACTAATTGGGAAGAAGATTGGTGAGGGAAGACTACAGGATGGCCTATATTTTTTGGATAGCACCAATCAAGCTCTTAAAGTTGAAGAACACCATGGACTTCAAAAACTTTTGCATTTAAGATTAGGACATCCTCCTAGCAACATTATGTGCAAAATGATTTAGAATATGAAGTTTAGTGATTTTGAACAATGTAGGGCTTGTAATTTAGGAAAATAAGCTAAACTTCCTTTTGTACATTCGGAAACTTATTATAATGAAACTTTTGATCTTATACACTTTGATTTATGGACTTCTCCTTTAAAATCTCATAATGGCTTTAAATATTTTGTGATATTCATTGACCACAAGTCTAGATACACTTGGATATATTTGATTAAAAATAAATTGGAGACTTTATCATGTTTTAAAGAATTTGTATTCTTAATTGAAAATCAACTTGGCAAAAGAATTAAGATTCTTAGGACCGATAATGGGGGAGAATAATTTGAGGATTACTTGAAAACCTTAGGGATAATTCACCAAACAACTTGTCCTTACACACCTGAACAAAACGGTGTAGCCGAACGAAAAAATCGGCACATCTTAGATGTAGGAAGATCATTGATGTTTCGTTATAAGGTCCTCAAAAGATATTGGAATGAAGCCATTCTTACTGCCATACATTTGATTAACCGAATGCCTTCTAAATTATTAAATGAAAAATCTCCTTTTGAGTTTTTATATAATAGACAACCAAACTTATCTTACCTCAAGGTATTTGGTTGTACTTGTTGTGTTCATATCCCTAATCATGCTAGAGATAAATTGAGTCATAAGAGTGTAAAGTGTATAATTTTGGGGTATTGCATCAATAAAAAGAGTTATAAATGTTTATATCCTTGTACAAATGTGAAATTTCTCTCAAGAAATGTTACATTTTTAGAAATGATCCATACTTTGACAAAGTTAGAAATGAAAGGGAAATTGAGGATCCTCTTCCTTTATCTATTGTGGATAACCGGTTGAGTTCATTAAGAAATAATAATCAAATCAATAATTGTGTAGTTGGTTTGAATGAGTGAAAATGAGGATTCTAACTCTCAAGATTTACCACCACAAAATAATGATATTAATGAGTCATTAGAATCAAATGAAGAACAAAACATAGTTAATGAAAGTCAAAGTGAGAAAACACCTAGTGATGAACAATCTAATGCTCAATTAGATTCTCAAGATAAAATCCCATTAATTATTCACAAGTTGATCAAAATAGGAGAGAGTCAACTTCTTCATCACATGATCAAAATTTTTCACTTGCCAAGGTGTAATCAGATTTCAACCATTTCCGCCATTTACAGTCATAACAAAAACCTGATTGTGAATGCAATTAAAGGTAATCCTAGACCCTCCGCTACATATGAAAACCAGAATACCAAGGGAGGTCATGAATAGCTGTATGAATAGTATTTCTTATAGAAATTCGGCAAGAGTTTGCCTATACATATAAGCTGCCCTACCTGCACAAGAAAACCAGGACAATCCCCATACCAAATAAAACACAACGTGTTACTGCCTCATTGCAGTTCACACTAACACAAGCAACTCTTAGCAGATAGAAGTATTCTATCATGCAGTTTGAATCTAATAGGTACACGAATTCATTTCCTTATAGATTTGTCATAATTAAGTAAATTATGAATCGTGGTCATGATATCCACCGTACACTTCAATATATGTACACAATGGTCATTCGCCCACACCGGGTTCTTCAGACCAACAGGATAATTAGTTCTACCATGGGTTGCACGTACCCAAGGACGCTATGGAAAACAGCCGCTTCCAACCATGGGTTCAACATACCCCGCGGGCACCATGGTTCTTATTATCATTTCTCAATTGCTGTGGGTTCAACATACCTCGAAAGGCACCACTGTCTTACTATCAATACGGAGCTGCTGTGGGTTCAACATGCCTCAAAGGGCACCACAGTCTTATTATCAATTCGGAGCTGCTGTGGGTTCAACGTACCTCGAAGGGCACCACAGTCTTATTATCAATCCGGAGCTGCTGTGGGTTCAACATACCTCGAAGGGCACCACAGTCTTATTATAATGATGTTGCTCCGTCCTAAGCGGCTTTACTAAGGTAACGTAAAAACTACCGATTCCTAATTATCCCAATTATACCAGTTATCCACACAGATTTATTCATAGTCGACTCAGTCATAACAACATGACTATTTTGCCTACATTAATCAAGCAGCATTTTAGTAATTTCATGATAGGTAATATAATTACCTATGCAACACATTTATTAGTCCTTATATTCTAAAAGGACTTGATACGTATGGATTTGTCGTAAGGCTAGTAGTACTTAGTTATAAAAACATATTCCACTCTGGCATATAAATATCCCATAAGACAATCAAGATAAAAACATAGAAATATGTCACAATTCGAACACATGGATACACTATACCACTATTAATACAAATTCGCAGAAACATATTTTAATCGGTTATCATATATTGCGTTATTACACGCAATCCCAACATGTCATCACAAGTAAAAATATACTCATTACTATACTACGGCACAATAAATATAATATACTAACGTATGCACACATGTTAATTCGAATAGCGTTGCAAAACATTGAATGCAGCATCTACTCAATCATTCCATCATAAGGGCATAATTACGTGTGTATGTACAAGCGTTCCTACCACATAAATATATGTAATTACAAACATGGGACATATAATACTGTATAGGTATTTTAGAATACCTAATCTAGCACTGCAGGTCGACGATAATGGTATTACGCTTATAACTATATATATATATATATCTAACACACGGATATTAACACTTCTAATTGCACAATCATGCCCATTCCCCGTCAATGGGACTTTTCTACAATTTAACTCATTATTATAATGTATATTCATGCAATTATAAATATTATAAATATTAAAACCAATTTTTTCACAATTGAAATATTATATTATCTTACCTTCAGGCACCCAATGCCTATACGAATGATGAAAAATTGTCCCGGAGAGGGTATATACGTTCGAAATACTCCTCCGTACGTTACGGGTTTTCTAGAAAAACGTGCAAGTTACTGTTCATAGGGCACTATTCATAGATACTATTCAACCCACGAACTTTCGGTTTCCGTTTCACGAACGGAACACACCATCGCGATCCTTGCGATGTCGGGATGCTATTCATGGTGTCCATATGCCACAAAACACAATTTAAAGCCTTCAAAATCACCAATCATCCTAAAATTTTAGATGTTAAGGAACCTACTTTGGACCCTAAAATCATCATCGAAACTCATTCCAAATTGAGATCTAAACATACCGCGTTGGAGTACGAGTGTCGGAGAGCACACTGGTCGGTTCAGATTCCACCGGAGCTACATCGGTCGCTGGAAATCTTGCCGGAAACACCCCTTCCCGATCAGCCTTCCCACGCCGGAATCCGGTGACCAAATGCCGGAACGGAGCACACCACCGTGAAGAGGGTGGCGAGACGGTGCCAAACGCACTGGAGGTGTCAGTCAACTCGTCGCCGTCCGCCGTGAATCGCCGGTCAAAGTTTACGTCGGCGGAGCTTCGAGCGGCGCGTGAGGGCGCGTGGCAGCGGCGATCGGGGCGGGGTTGGTGGCGTTGCACTCGCGGCGGTCCGGCGGTCCTCCACTCGCCGGTGGTGAGGTGATCCGAGGTCCGGTGACGAAAGTCACTGTTCACAGGAGAGAGAACCGTGGGGAGGAGAGAGAGAAGAGAGAGAATATGGAGAAAAAAAGTGAATTTTGTTTTTCTGAGTTTTTCGACCCCTTCCCGCTTATGTAGTCGGGTACGCACGACGAAAATTACAGTTTTCCACTTCCGTCGTCAAATTTCTGATACCGATAATAAAATACTATATTTTTTGCTCATACAGTACGCTGTCCCGAATACCGGTCAACTCTCTCGCTTATAAAAATTCTCAAAAATACTGTATTATAACTCCATGACAAGGTTTTAAGAGTATAAAAATTTTAAGATGTTACACATGCTCACAAAGACAAATAAGAGGACGGTACTCTTCTTAACTCTCAGTTTAACTCTTATAATGATTATGAACCATGGATTATAGACTCAGGTGCTGGTGATCATATGTTTAGAAACATAAATAAAGCATCTAGAGTATATTCTTTGAAGAAAATATAAAGTGTTAAAGTTGCTAATGGAAAGCATGTACTCATTAAGTATTCAGTAGATTTGGATTTACTGTCAAAACATACTAAAGGATTCTATATACCTAATTTTGATTCCAATCTATTATCGGTTAGTAAACTTACTAAGGACTTAAATTGTATTGCTATCTTTGGTCTTAACAAAGTGATTTTTCAGGATATTATAACCGGAAAAAAGATTGGTGAAGGTTGTGCTCAAAATGGTCTTTACATGCCAAATGATGCAAAGCAAGCTTTTAGGGTCACTAAATAAATCAATTCACATGAGCTATGGCATGCACAGCTTGGATATCCTTCTAATCACATTTTGAATTGTCTAGTTCCTAATTTAAATAATTGTCACATTTCTAAGTGTGAAGCATGTATTTTAGGAAAACAAATTAGACTTCCTTTTGTACTATCGGAACATAAATGTGATGATGTTTTTGAAGTAATTCACTCTGATTTATGGACTGCTCCTATGGCATCACTTGATAAATATAGATACTTTGTTACATTTATTGAGTATAAATCTAGATATACTTGGGTATACCTTTTAAAATGTAAATTAGACACATTATTATGTTTTAAACGTTTTATGCTCTTTGTCGCTAACCAATTTGGCAGAAAAATCAAAATAATTAAAACTGATAATGATGGAGAATATGTCAATAATTCCTTTAAGGAAAACTTAATAAGTGAAGGGATTATACATCAAACTACATGCCTATACACTTCAAAACAAAATGGAGTGGCAGGGAGGAAGAATAAACATATCCTTGAAGTTGGAATATCAATGATGTTCTACCATAATGTTCCCAAACATTTTTGGAGTAATGCCATCCTCACGGCTGTTCATTTGATAAATAGAATACCTACAAAGATTCTAAAGGGTAAGACTCCAAATGAGGTAATGTTTAATTAGAAACCAAATCTTTCATATCTTAAAATTTTTGGATGCATATGTTATGTCCATATTCCTTGTAGCAATAGAGACAAACTTAGATATAGAAGTCAAAAATGCATATTCCTAGGTTATGCCATAACTTAAAAGGGTTATAGATGCTTTGACCCAAAGACAAATAGGTTGTTTGTATCTAGAAACGTCACCTTTTTAGAACATGAACCTTACTACAAAAAATATGAACTTGAATCCAATAGTAAGGGGGAGAATGCGGATAATTCCACCCCTAGTCCTGTTTTGACACTATCCACACAAAGGGGCCTATTCCTGAACTTAGAAAGAATGTCCATAACAAGCTAGAAGTTCAAGAGGAATCATATCAAAATAAGAATGATCCTTACTCTCTTAGATAAACAGATGATGAAAATGAACTTACTTTTGCCCAAGTTGAGTCATCTCAAGATGAGATTGATTCAGATCACTTTGGAGATGACCAAATTAGTAACCATGACACATTAGATCAATTTCTAGGTAGTGATAATCATGCTATACAGGAACTACCTACACTTAGAAGATCTGCTCGAATCAAAAGACCAGCCTCTGAATGGATGAAAACTAGAGTGTTTTATCATGGTCACTATGTGACCAATCACCCTATTCAAAGCTACTGTACTCATGATCGCATTAAAGATCAATATAAAGCTTTTCTAAATGACATTGATGATATTCGAGAACCTTCTAGTTACCAAGAGGCTCAAATCAGCCCAATTTGGAGAAATGCAATGAATGAAGAGCTTAAGGCTCTAATTCGAAATCAAACTTGGGATATTGTTCCACTTTCTAAAAGGAAGAAAGCTGTAGGTTGCAAATTGGTATATAAAACTAAGCTTAAGGGTGATAGGACTGTTGAAAAACATAAGGCTAGGTTAGTGGCCAAAGGCTTCACTCAAACCTATGGCATTGATACCAAGAGACTTTTACTCCTGTAGCTAAAATGAATTCCATTAGAGTCCTTATGTCTTTAGCTATTAATTATGATTGGCCATTATACCAAATGGATGTAAGAAATGTTAACTTTGATGATCAAAGTATAAGGAGTGAGCTTGAGAATTTCAACCAGAAGGAGAAATATGAAGAAGATGAGAGAATTGTTTTTCTTAATTGAAAGAATGATGTTACAAGGATTTTAAATAGGCAAACAACCAACAGCAATAATTGTTTTCCTAAGGTAGGAAAGCTGCAATACACAAAATAGGCTAAACAAATTACTTACAAGTAATAAAGCAATATTTCTTTTTTCTACTAATTGCAAAACAACTTCCAATGTTCACCATTTTCAAATTTGAATGTTTAAATTCTTCTCTTTGGCTACTGAAGATGCTGATTAGGATTAGGTTGCTGATTAGGATGCTGATTGAGATGATGATTGGGATACACAGATTCCAATGCAGCACGGTCACGATGCTGGCATGAATCTTGAGATTGGTCAATCGGCTCAATCATCTTTATTTCAACACTCCCCCTCAAGTTGGGCTTGAAGATGTCACTCAAGTTCAACTTGTTTATTACCATCCTGATATGTTTTTTAGTGGGGGCCTTTATGAACAAGTCTCCTAGTTGATCTTCACTTTGAACATAAGGAGTGCAATTGGTTTTATTATGAACTTTCTCCCTAATAAAATGACAATCCATCTCAATGTGCTTTGTCCTCTCATGGAATACTGGATTGGATGCTATATAGATTGCTGCTTTGTTGTCACAAAATAGTTTCATTGGCGTCTCAATCTTGAACCCTAAATCTTAAACTAAAGCCTTCAACCAAATCAGCTCACATGTTGTACTTGCCATAGCTCGATACTCTGCTTCTGCACTTGACCTTGCTACTACACTCTGTTTCTTGCTCTTCCAGGTTACCAAGTTTCCTCCAACAAATGTGCAATATCCTGTTGTTGATTTTCTATCTTCAACATTTCCAGCCCAATCTGCATCACTATACGCTAGGATCTCGTGGTGACCATTCTTTTGCATGTATAATCCTTGTCCTGGTGTTCCTTTAAGGTAGCATAAGATCCGATTCACTATGTCCATGTGGTTGTTCATTGGTTGTTGCATGAATTGACTGACCTGATTCACAGCAAAGCTAATGTTAGGTCTAGTAATGGTTAAATAAATTAACTTACCAACAATTCGTTGATATTGCTTGACATTCTGAAATGGCTTGAGCTGCTTTTGTTTGTCTTCTTCTTTGTTCTTTCGCTTGTAGGTGCTTTCGATTGGCGTTGAAGCTATCTTTGCACCTAGTTTGCCTGTTTCACCAAGTATATCAAGTGTATATTTTCTTTGGCATAAAAATAGTCATTTTTTGGAATGGGCAATTTTTATTCCCAGAAAATATCATAAGTATCCCAAGTCTTTAATGTCAAAAACAGATTTAAGATATGATTTAATGCAACTAATGCCTGTTTCATCACTACCAGTAATGATAATGTCATCGACATAAATGAGAATCACCGTTATTCCATCTTTAGAATGTTTGGTGAATAAAGAGGAATCAGACTCACTTTTAATGAAAGTTTGGTAACTGAGGGCATTATGTAATTTGGAGTACCAAGCCCTAGGGGATTGTTTAAGGCCATAGATGGCCTTTTTAAGCTTACAAACATGAGATTTGGGAATGTCACTCCCATACCCTTCAGGTATTCTCATATATACTTCCTCTTCTAATTCACCTTGTAAGAAGGCATTTCTCACATCCATTTGGTACAATGGCCAATCATAATTAACAGCTAAAAACAGAAGGACTCTAATGGAATTCATTTTAGCTATGGGAGCAAAAGTTTCGGTGTAATCAATGCCATAGGTTTGAGTGAAGCCTTTGGCCACTAACCTAGCCTTATGTTTTTCAACAGTCCCATCACTCTTAAACTTGGTTTTATATACCCATTTGCAATCTACAGCTTTCTTTCCTT